>CM055662.1:12448531-12532278 GCA_029378335.1 Agrilus mali
CAAGCAGCTTTCTCCAGCCTCGGTTTTCTGATATAATATCCTTTCTAGTCAATCGTGTCGCTGCATAAGCTACGACAATGCCCACTTTGACTATTTTGTTCTTCATGGGTTCGCTCCATTTACTCGGATCCAGGGACAACTGATTAAGATTTAACGTGCGGCGCCTGCCCGCGATGGGCTTATCCACACGCCAACCCGGCACAGAAGCACCTGAGTGGCTGGTCGGTCGGACCAGGCCCCCACAAATACACGCCTCACTTTCTTCCAATCCTCTCTGGTACAAGAAGCCGTTCATGCTGCCATGTCCGGTTATCAAGTACCCTGCTGCAATACTCAGATCAAACCATCGGCTCGCCCTTACGGTGCGAACGTCCGGAATGAAAATATGTGTTGTCCGGCCGTTAACCGACCGGTCCCAACTCTCTTGCCACTTAAGCGACAGCCTTCTCTCTAGTACATTGCGCAATCTCCCACGCGACAGTCCGGCAACGTCGTCATCGCTCACTATGTCACCGGTATCCATCGGGATCCCACGCATTACCTTAAATGTGAGCGCACGCCTCTCAGCCTCTAGTTCCCACGGGATTTCTCCCATGAGGACTTGCATGGCCTCTGTGGAGACAGTGCGGCACACTTTCAGGCAGGCTAACAGTGCCACCCTTTCGCATCGCCTTATCATCGCCCTACCAGTCTGTGTACGGAGCGTCTGGTACCAAACGCTTGATCCATACAGGGCACATGCGGTCAACAGGCCTTTGTACACACAACGTACAGCCCGCTTGCCTAGTCCCCATTCCGTGCATAGTACTCTTCTCAGGGGCCCTACTATTGTTAATAATTTGCCCCTTATTTCTCTGAGATGAGGCTCGAAGGCCATCCTCTCTCCTACGCACACACCGAGGTATTTAACGGTGCGCACACTCCTTACTGTGATGTTGCCGCTTTTCAGGCAAGGCGGCCTGTTTTCAGACAGCCGGCCCTTCAGCAGCATACAACACGTCTTTTGGGTCGAGACGGCAACGCCAACCGTCTCTCCCCATCTCACAGCAACACCAAGAGCAGTGCTACCTCGGATCTCTAACTCTCTCCTGCTGTTGCCCTCGACTAAGACCAGAAGGTCATCGGCAAAGGCAACAACGTTCACTCGTCTGTCCCCGTGGTCGTGCAATAGGTCATCCATCATCATGTTCCAGCATTCTGGACCACTGACGGAGCCCTGGGGACATCCTCTTGTAACCAGCCTACTTACGTGGGTTCGTGATCCGTAGGCTCTAACCTCTCTTTCCCTGAAGTAGCTTCGCCACAAGGCTAGCTCTTCGCATCGCACATGTTGGAGCTTAGCGACAATACGGCTCCAGTACAAGTTGTCGAACGCGCTTGAGAAGTCAATGAACAGTCCTAGAACGTAATGTTTTTCAGAGCTGCTCACCGACCTTTTCACTTCGTGCCAGGCACTCTCAGTACTCTGGCCTGGCTTGAACCCGAACTGCCCGTTTGCACTGCTGGGGTTCCAGCTTCGCTTGCAGCCGGGAGACGATCAGTCGCTCCAGGACCTTCCCCAGGACCGGTAACAGGCTTATGGGCCTATAGGACGCTGGGTTGGTGGGAAATCATTGTCCGGAGACTTTAGCAGGGTTACTACCCTACCAAGCTTCCACTGTCTCGGGAAGACGCCGGTCTGCAAACATCGGTCGTAGAGGCACGTAACGTGCGCAGGGACCGCCTTCCATAGTCGTTTGACCATTTCTGGCAGAATCCCGTCTACTCCGGGCGCTTTACCGGCTTTGAGCCTGCCTACGGCAGCATCAATTTCTCCCCTGTCAAAGTGCTTGCCTGCCTCCCTGATCACAGGAACCTCTTGGTCCAGGTTTGGGCCTTCGGGGAACCATGTTCTCAGGAGAAGCGTGGTACTCTCTTCCCAGGATTGGCCGACTTCGTCGCCAACCCGTATCTCGCCAAGCGTTAATGCTCGTTTCTTCTCGCGGCAGATCTTGTAGACCTGTCCCCATGGGTCGCGGTTTCCAACCACGCCAATAAACTTCTGCTAATTCCTTTCTTTCGCCGCTCTGATCTCTCTTTTGTAGGTTCGGACACACTCCCTCGAGAGCTTCCACGTTTGGCTGCCTTCCCCTACGCGCCTTCTGGACTCCCTTCCCCCTACGTCTTTGGTCGTTCCTTAGATTTCGGAGTTCGTTCGTCCACCAGGGCGGCTTTGCTCTAACAGGCCGTCTAACCCTACGTAAACACTGATCATTCGCTTCCGTTATCCATCCTTGCAACCTGGATACCATCTCGCAGAGGGGTAGCCTCTCAAAGTCAGCGATTGAACTGACCATTTGAAGCACCGCCTCCTCCCAGTCAGGCCAGCAGGTTTCCCTAA
This sequence comes from Agrilus mali, assembly GCA_029378335.1. Lineage (NCBI taxonomy): Eukaryota > Metazoa > Arthropoda > Insecta > Coleoptera > Buprestidae > Agrilus > Agrilus mali. The sequence goes on from CM055662.1 coordinate 12,450,912, forward strand.
TGGACCAGGCCGGAAGTGCGATTGGCTCTTCGGTGTGACGGTTGGCTGTCTCTGCGGTAATTTTATAAGGATTGGAATGTGGTCGCAAGTTGACCAGCTAGGTTCTATTCTCCAAGCGACATCTCCGCGCAGCCCCCTCGCGAGGGTGACTTCGATATCGCTCTCTCCAGTGGCCGTGCTAAAGGTGTAATCCTCCGCACGGACGTTCAGAACCTCCAGTTCGTGGGCTATTATAACCTGCTCGAGACCCTCTCCACGCGTTGCCTTTTCGCTTCGGTCCATCATGCCTTTGCTGTGCCACAATCGTGACTGCATTGGCGTCAAGACCGATGAGCAGTGGTCTTCTTCTGCTCTTAGCTATGACCCGTTCAACACTCCGCACGCTGTCCTCTATGTCCCCGCCGAACTGGCAGTAGACAGAACAGACGTACAGCTCACCAGCAGGGCCATTAAGTCTGGCAAACGCCTCACACTCTGTCAGGTCTTGGCTGAGGTCGACTACGTCAACCCCAGAGTCGTCGACGATCACCACCGCCTTGGGATTTTCCCCACCCTATTTGCCTACAGTCACCATGCCCGAACTTTTATGGTCGTGTCAACCATTCCGCGTATAGTCTTGCTCTCTCTTCCGCTGTTTCTATATACAGGGGACAGGATCTTGCCTTGGTCGGGTGACCGTCCGGCATTCCCTTCGCCCAACAGTTTTTACAGCTCACGGGTTTGTCGCACCCCGATTGCTGGTGACCGCCTTCCCCACATCGGTAGCATGGCGCAGGGCCTTCGCTGCGGCACGCCACGGTCTTGTGCCCGAACCCTAGGCACCGGAAACAGCGTAGTACGTCGTCCGTGTCCTCGACCCTGCACGACTGTAAGCCGAGGTACACCCTTCTCTCCGCAAGTACGTATTTCTTTACCTGAGGGCTTACCTCAAGTGTAATCCAACTCTCGTTGGATTTGCATGCACCACTTGTACCATACTTCCGCATTGCAGGAGCTGTCCTCCTACTTCTGACCGCCACCCGGGAGGCGAACTCCTCGGGTGAGATCACTCCACCCACGTTTTTGGCTAGGAGGTCTCGTAAGACCTCCTGGTCACTGAGGGCCGAAGGCACATCCTTGATAAGGACTTTCGGCCCGATCTTTTTGTGGGTGTTAACCGACAACCCCTGCTTCTTGAGCTCTTCGCTCTTCAGCAGTTGGTCGGCTTCGGCTGGGATTTTCGTCTCAACGACAACCTCCTCCTTCACCCTCCGCAACGCACACACTCGAACCTTGTCGAGCTCACTCCTCGCTGCCAGTACTTTGGCCTTGACCTCGTCACTGGAGAGTTTGTTGTCGAGTGACCTCATGATCACAGCAACTCGCACCTCCTTAGAGGCAACCCGATTGGCGGGTTTGGCCAACTTGTTTTTCTTCGGTACTTGGCTAGGCGTCGGAAGTTTCACCTGCGCCGGTTTTGCCTGAGTAGGCTTGGCCGACTTTGGTTTCCCTCCCTTAACCTTGTCCGCAAATGACATGCCAGGCTGTACAACCTGGCGAGCCACCATCACCGGACGCGCCGCTAGTGCGATCTCCTTCTCAACGAAGGTCTCCAAAAGGATTCCCTCGCACTCGGCGTGCTTGCTCAAGATAAACTTGGCAGCAGCCTTGGAGATCTTGTTCGTGTCGTCAAAGACAAAGACACGGAGAGCTTCCCCGATTTGCCTTATCCTCGACAACTCTACTGCCCTTGCATCCTTACAAGCCGCCTCCGTTACCGGGGGCACCACGCTTCCTTGGGCTTAGCAACTCCTTTTGCCCCTTCTGCGACCGACTCCTTCGATCTCGGGGGCCTCTCTACTCTAACGACGAGGTTCTTGGCGGTTTCCGGCTTTTTCACCTCGGCCACTGCCTTGGTCTCAGCCATCTTGCCGCCTTGCGCCTGTCGGAAGGGGTGGGACATCGTCGCCTCCACGGCCTTAGCGGCTCTCACAGTCCGCCCTCCCTTGCCGCTCTTGGCAGCCGCACCTATGGCCTTCGCCTTGGGTTTGGCGCCCACGCGGGTCCACTTGCCATTTTCATCCTCACTGGACTCCAACACTAGAACACCGCGCATCCGTAGGTCCTCGGCCAGACTCATGGCTCTTGCCCTGAACCTGGTCCTTGGAACTTTCTCTCCACCGTCTGACTCTGGTACCACCGTAGCGGTACCTTCGTCGTCAGGCCTCATCATACGCCGTCCTGACACCTCGGCCGGCCCCGCCAGCTTAGCCTGAGGCCCGTCGTTAGCACGGCGGTCCCTCGAATTAGCGTCACCACTCTTGGGCTTGGTCGCCACTAGGGGTTCCTCGCCCTCGAGCTTCTCGGCTGTCGGGCGGGACGTTTCAGCGTCCGACGTATCCGGACCGGAGTCAGACTCGTCACGGACGCGACTCGTCTTCCTCCGGGCTTTGCCGGTAGCCATTACTGCCACCCCACACCGGCGTAGGGGCAACACTCTCTCCTCGGCTGTTAAATCTTTCAAGCGGTCGCTGGATGACGACCGGGCGGGGGCCTGCTCAAAAACCCCCATCCCTGCCTTCTCTGCGGTATCCGACACCGCTGCAGCAGTAACTTTTATAACCCTTCCAACCATATCCATGCATAAAAGTTTGGTTGTTCTTAGCGCCTTACAAGCATCTCTAAGGTAAACCCACAAGTAAGGTCGGGCCCCCCCACCACGACAAGGTGACAACCGCGGGGGGATCCAGGGACAGTCCTTCTCTTCCGTTTTGATTTCCCAAGCTGACTTAAATCCAGTCTCTTTCGCTTCCATCTTTCGCTTCCATGACAGTCTTGCCATAAGCCAAAGCCGCCAAAGAAGCCTCCACAATCAGCAACTCTCTCTTCATTCTTCCGAATTCTTCTCAATTTTTGTTTAATTAAAATTGTGACAATCTCTCTAAAATATGCGTTTTTCGGTATATACCAACACACTAACAAGAGCGACTTCAAACTTTTTATTAAATTTTTATATTAAACGACAAATCTTTAAAAATTCCCTTAGTCATCCAAGCAGTTTTGTTGTTTTTTACTTTTTCTTTTATAAAAAAAAGGAAAAATCACTTTAACTTGTCAATTTTCCACTACAATAATGTGGAAATTTCAACAGAAATTTAAAAAAATAAAAAATTTTTATTGAATGTTTGTAGAAAATACAATATTAAGAGCACAGTAAATTATCAAGCGAAAGAATATTACTTATTTTAAATAACAAAAATTGCAAGAAAACCTAAATAATTTTGGTAAAGATAAAACCTAATTGCTGTAATAAGAGTGTCAGAAGGTCATATCGTTTTACATCTACGCTGTTGAAATTTGTTGTTATGACTTATGAAATCAAAGTAATATTTTTTTTTTGAGTAGTAATGTTATGTAGGTTCTAGATATAAATGTCCAAATATGGTATTGTTTTTAGTCGTAGGCGTGTGTGTTTTGTTTATGTTATTAGGCTTATGATTGGTTGAGGAGTGTGTGGGGGTTGTGTCTTGTTAATATTTATGGGCGTGTTTAGTGTATGTTGTTGTTTTTTAGTTGGTTTATGTAATAAAGAATGGAGACGTGTTTTTGTTTATAATGGAGGTGGGGATGTGGGTCTTGTGTAAGGAAATGGCGACGACGGAGACGGAGGTATAGGTAATAGGATGGATATTTGTATATTTACGAAGAAGGGGGCTTTATTTTTTTTGTAGAAGGAGGCTTTATTTTTTGTTGAACAACAAAATGGCGTTGATGATTTTAATTATGTCGAATGAATACTCTTATGGTTTTATATATTTATTAAAAAAGAATATCTTCCATGTTTACTTTGATAGATACTAAATTAAATTTAGCTTCACCTCTATAACACTGTTAAATTTATTTTAAGGTCTTATGTGCTTTATTTTTACATTCATCCTAAATTCCATTAAACTTAGGCTTTACTTTTATTAATATTTTTATTTAGTCATAAGAAATATAATTAGATACATTAACTCGATTGTTTTAATAATATTTTATTTATTCATATAAAATATGATTACATTAAATCGTTGATGTAGTAACCCGTATCGCTAGGATATGCTCGAGACTCACCATCGTTGCCGACGACGATATTCTCCACTTCGTTATCGTCAGAGAGATTTTCATCGCTGTGTAGTTCTACCGGGTCGATGTTGTTGGAGGAGTCTTGTATAGATCGCACTTTCTTCATTAATTCGTCTTCCTCTTATTGTTTGATCTTGAAATCTGAAACTGTCATTATTTCTAGACTATATATTTTTTCCTTTTGCGGTGTTGATGAGGACATAGGGTGGATGTTGATAATTCCATTAAGTTTTCATCATCTAAACCGTTATAACGTTCTGGTAGAAACAGTCTCTTGTCTCCGTCCAATTCGAGCAGTACTCGTTCTCCATATTTGCTTTGAAAGCGACTCGCTTTCGTTATTAAGTAGCCCTTTCCCAGTTCCATATTCATTAAATTTAAGAATTTGTAAGCACCAAATCCGTTAAATTTTTCTTACATATTTTTCCCTTTATTGCGAGAGGTGGAGGCTTTTGCTTTAGATGACGTTGTCATTTTTTTGGTTTTGGTAGCAGTCGTTGTTGTTGTTGTTGAGTTCATTCCACTCTTTTTATTCATTTTACAAACCACTACAAAAAATAAAAAAAAATAGACATAATAAATACATAAATTGATAATAATTAACAAATTAAATTTACTACTATTAAATGAAAGACTCTTTAATTGCATTAGAAATAATAAAGTAACAAATAGAAAAAGGATTTAATATAAAAATATAGAATACTTACGATGTATGAAGTGTAGTTGAATATAATTTAATCATGAACGACCTGTTTTTTTTTTTTTTTGTACTAAACACACGAACACCAAACTTGATTTCACGAAGAGAAGTGTAGGTGAATATGGTTTATTCCTACAAGTTCAACCTTTTATACGAAAACGCACGAGCATCGAACTTGCATTCACGAATGGGGGAAAGTAGGTTGTTGTTTTAGAGGGGTCAAAATACCATTAAAAACATGTAGATCTATACCGTTAAAACATGAATTAAACAACTGATAATAAGTAGGTCCGTACCACAGAGGTGATCCGAATTCGATTACTGATCAATTCAGAATAGGTGAAATATTGAGCACCCTTTACGTCTATCATTATTATTAAACAAGTGTTAAGGGTTTTATAAATTATAAAATAATAAGTAGGTCCGTTTGAAATTTATATTTTTTTATGAGAAAATTAAAACAACGTACCTATCTATACCTGGGGTAAGTGAGTAGGTATAAATGGTAATTTTGTTTATGTTATATACTTAGTTCTTATTCTATTTCTGGTGAAGACTATTTTTTTTGAAATTCATTTAGTTGAAGTGAAGTGTTCAAAATGTTTTTATGTGAATTTTGTGGTTTATCGTTTGAAAAATTAGGAAAACTGTTGAAACATTATCGATTAACTCATGACGATCGTAACCTTCCTTTAATGTCTACAAAGAAAAAACAGCTTCAACCTTCTACCAGTTCCGATCAGGGTTATTTTTGGTTGTAAGAAAAGGTAACCCATCATCAAATTCAAACAGGGTTTCCAAGATATGCGAATTATGTTTAGTAGAAGTCCCCTTAAATGTTTGAGTTCCTCACCTTCGAACCTTATAACATAAACGGAAATTATCTAGCTGGCAACACGAAGAAGGAGTTAAGGTATGTCGTATTATCTTAAAAATTTCTTATTATTTTATAAATATTATTGTCATATCATTTACAGGTTGCTAGAAGCAGTTTTAAGCAACGAATTGAAACTCTTCTGTTTGAAAACAAATGGGACGAATGTTTGATACCTTCTGAGTTTTTATCAGAAGTAGAAATGAGAGCTATTCCCGAACTAAAACGACAACTATCTAAACATACAGCTTTCAAGTATAATATGGAGTTGTTTGGACAGTATGTGAAAATAATCAACGAACAGGTAACAGTGTCAGTTAAATCATTTCAAACAAAGATGTGTACGATAATTCTTGAAAAAGACTTGAAACAAATTTTTAACGATATGAAAAATCAGATAATAACAAAAACCGATGAATTTCAAGAGAGGGACAGTGGATGGACATTAGTTAAGTTACTTTATTTAGAACTTAATATTAATGAATATAAACCCTTAAAAGGATCGAATTACATTCCCTTGCCTACTAATATTCAAAGAAAACATGCTTGTATTAATATTAAGAATAGAGATATTTTTTGTTTTAGTGGGCTATAATTAGTTCTCTAAGTGATGTTGAAATTAATACTGGTATAGTATATTCATATGGTATACGTGATATCAGTTCAGACATTATTACTTTAAAGAATAATTTAAAAATAAATTTTAGCAATTTAAACTTTCCGCTTAAGGTCAACGACATATCATTATTTGAAGCGATTAACGAGAATATTAGTGTGAATGTGTTTGGTTTAGAAGGAGATCACGTTGTCGGACCATTTTATTGTACTCCGATAGAAAAAACAAAACATATTAATTTATTGTTTCTACAAGAAGATGAGAAATCACATTATGTTTGGATAAAAAATATTTCGAGACTGCTACGGAGTCAACTTACAAAACATGAAAGAAAATTGTATTTGTGTAATTATTGTTTAACTCATTTTCTTCAGAACCATAAAAATGAGTGTAATAAAATCGTAACGAGAATGCCATCTCCTCTTAAACCGGATGAATGTCTGGTGAAATTTAATAAATTTCAAACAGGTGTTCAAGTACCATTCGTAATATATGCTGACTTTGAATGTATATTACAAAACATAGATACTTGTTTACCTGAACCATCTGTCTCATCGACCACGAATACGCAACAACATATTCCGTGTGCATTCTCATATTATATATGTTGTAGTTATGATGCCAATTTTAACAGATTACGTGTTTATAAAGGAGCTGATTCTCCTAGAAAATTTGTTGTATCTCTTGTGAACGATATAAAGAAAATTTATAACAGTTGTTTTAACGCGTGAAGAGAGAGAGATTCAACTTAATTGTGATAAATGTCATATATGTAAGAAGGAACTAGAAAATGATAGAGTAGCTGACCATTGTCATTTTACAGGTAAATACCGCGGTCCCGCTCACAACAAATGTAACTTATTGTATCAGATACCAAAATTTTTTCCGATTTTCTTTCATAATTTTTCCGGTTACGATTGTCATTTATTAGTAAAAGCACTTGATGTATTCGAAGGAGATATTAACTTGATTCTGTTAAATAAAGAATTATACGTATCACTTTCTAAACGTAATCAGGTTTATGAACTTGAAACGGTAGAATTACGTTTTCTTGATTCTTTTCGATTTATGCCGTCAAGTATTGAAAAACTTGCTCAAAATTTACCATCTTCTGACTTTGAAAATGTTAAATCGGTCTTTCCAACACGTAATCAGTTTGAATTGGTTATCAGAAAAGGAGTACTACCTTATGAATATTTAGATTCATGGGATAAATTAGAGATTGCCTGTTTACCATCTCAGAACAGCTTTCACAATAAATTAACAAATACTGAATGTTCTGATAGTGATTACGAACATGCAGAGAAAGTATGGAAAGAATTTAAATGTAAAAATTTATGGGATTACTTAAGAATTTATTTAATAACGGACGTATTATTATTGTCAGACATTTTTCAAAATTTTAGGAAAGTATGTTACAGAATACATTCCCTTGATCCCTGTCAGTTTTACACTTTACCCGGATTAAGTTGGAATGCGATGTTGAAATATACAGGTATAGAACTTGATTTATTAGACGATATAAGTATGCATACATTCATAAAAAGATCCATAAGAGGCGGTCTTACTCAATGTGTTCATCGACATTCTGTAGCTAATAATAAATATATGGAAGGTTACGACAGTACCAAACCATCACAATATTTAATGTATTTAGATGTTAATAACTTATATGGATGGGCAATGACGCAACCTCTTCCGTATAGTTCGTTTGAATGGGTTCAGAATGTCGATGATATAAATATAATAGATATTTCCGAAGATTCTGAAATTGGTTATATATTTGAAGTTGATTTGGAATATCCGAAATATTTACACGATGAGCACAACGATTTGCCTTTTTGTGCTTAAAATAAACGTAGTCCTTCTTCAAATAGTAAATATTTAAAATTAATTCCAAATTTAGAAGACAAAAAGGATTACGTTATTCATTATAGAAATCTTCAGCAATGTTTAAAGTATGGTTTGAAACTGATTAAAATTCATAGAGCTATCCAATTTAAACAATCACGTTGGCTAAAAAAATATATCGATTTGAATACTTATCACTAGAGTTCGGAATATATGCACTAAAAAATAGCAAATATATGCATGCAAATATGTTTTAAAAATCGTCAAAATATGCATTATTATATGCATTAATATGCATTTATATGCATATAAATTTAAAATAAAACACAAAGAAAATCTGTTAACACTTTTATTTGTTTAAATTACAATAGCATAACTTACAAAAAAAACTAACGAATGTTATCTTTAGACATACTATAACAATATAAAACTAAATGTTTTTCCAAATATTCCATATTAAAATTATGTCGTCTATCTGATAAAAAATGTTTGTAAACAGAAAACGTTCTTTCCACCTCGCAAGAAGTCAAAGGTGCACATTTAAAATATGGCAAAAAATTAAGCGGAATTTCTGGATTTTCTGTCGTATGTCCTTCTAAAATGCTGTTTATATTAATTAATTGCTTAAAACCCGAATTTTTATCTAGTACAAAACTAAACTTATTTTTAATTTTATTTGCTTTAGAAGAATAAGAGTCAATTTTTTCTTTAGCAGAAATAAAAACATTTATACTTTCGCTTAGAGACAGACCTCTAGTTTCTAGTTTTTCGATACATTTTGAAAGAAAAACAATATTACTTTCAATAAACGCTAATTCATTTTTTACATTAGGATTATTTAAAATAGTTTTGCATTTGTTAATAGCCGTACTGTCGGAAGAATCAAATTCTTCAATGACAGTTGTTATTTTTTCAAAATTTTTAATATAAAAAAAGGCACAGTTTAGCCAAATTCCTCATCTCGTTAAAACAGGTTCAGAAGGAAAATGGGTATCTGGTAGCCTTTCCCTATAATGTTGTACTCTCAGGGGAGCTTTAATAAATACTTTCTTACGTTTGAAATCAATTTATTTACCTCCGGGTATGCCAACCTAACAGCTTCTGCTACTCGGTTTAAACCATTTGCCAAACATTTGCAGTGAATTAAATTCGGGTAAAATACTTATATTTTCAGCTGCCTTAGTCATATACGGTGCGGCATCAGAGACCATTAATAATACATCGTTAAGAGGAACTTGATTAGGAAGATACAAATTACTCAGAGTTTCATTTACAAATCTTGAAATTGTCATATTATTGGTTTTGTCTAATTGTTTTACGGCAATTAAATAATATATTCCTGGGGAGCCTTTTTGTAATGTTCCGATGACAAAATTTGAAATATACCGCCCTTTAACATCAACGGTTTCATCAACAGAAAACCATACTGGCTTTCCAATGATTTTCATTTTAATTTCATTAATGACTGCCGAATAATTTAGTTCCACATACTCGAACTCTACTTATCACCGTACTCAAGCAAAAAATGAGTTTGAAAAGGATGTATTTAAACATAAAATAAATTCTGTGTACGGTAAAACCATGGAAAATGTTGATAAACGTAGAGACGTGAATTTTGGACAATGGGAAAATTGTGGTAAACGATTAGGTGCTAGATCGCTTATAGCTAAACCAAATTTTCACAGTGCAACTCATTTTACACAAGATATGGTTGCTATTCAGTTGAATCGTGTTAAAACTTTTTATGATAAACCTATATACCTTGGTTTTGCCGTATTAGAATTATCAAAATTATTAATGTATGATTTTCATTACGGTTTTATGAAACCAAAATTTAATAAGAACTTAATTTTAAATTATATGGATACGGACTCTTTTATATATACTATTCAAACAGAAGATTTCTATCATGATATAAAGAGTTCTATTGTTAATTATTTCGATACTTCAGCATACAAACCTGATAATCCGTATAATTTTCCACTTTTAAATAAAAAGATACCAGGTTTATTTAAAGTTGAAAATAATGGTTTAATTATGAGAGAATTTATTGGGTTAAGACCAAAAATGTATTCAATAGATGTAATAGATATGAAGGTTGTAAAGAAAGCGAAAGGAATTAAGAAAATAGCTGTAGATAAATTAAGTATAGACAACTACAGAGATTGTTTGTATAAGCAGAAGATTTATTATAGTAATATGTTAATGTTTCGGTCTCAAATACATAATATATATACACAAAATGTAAATAAGGTATGGTTTTTTTTTTATTATTTTTAACATGTCTACAAGAAATAAACAAGTAAGTACATAGTGTTTTTATAATATGGGTAACATACTCGTAAGCCAGTTGTATAGTACCATACAGTTTGTAAAACTACACATATGAGGCGATTTCAAATGGTGTAAGCAACATGTCTTCAATTTTTCAAATTTCGGACAATAATAATTGTCACTTAAATCGATAATTCATTCTTATATTAGATTCATATTTTAACATATGATCAAGATATTCTTTCTTCTCATTACCTTTAACAAAAATTACATCGATATTTTGATTAATAATAATCTTCTCTAACACAGAGTACACATCTTCGAATGGAATTAGTCCTTCAGAATAGTGTATTCCATGATGATTTTGTTCTAACCATCTTGTTTGTCTTTTTGCGGCGTTGTCCAAATTTTGCGGCGTTGTCCAAATCAGGAAACGGTTTTGGTGGTTTGAACAGGAAATGCCCACTTTGTTGTCCACTTACAAATGTTAATTCTTTCGGTATAAATTCAGGAATTCTAAATCCCTGAATATCAATCGCAGTAAATTTCATTGTATTCTATATCTATTTTTCTTTTAACACATACAACTGTCAACCTTCTAGTACTACTACTACTACTACTACTACTTAGTATTTTATATAGGAATTTTATCCCACCACATATATTTTTTGAATTATTTTCATATAAGAATATACATCAAAATAAAAATAAACATATATTTTGTTATTTTTTTTTTTAATTATTTTCATATAAGATTAACACTGTTAATTGTGGAAGCTAATACTTGTTGAAACTCGTACATATTGAAATGAAAATAAAACACTCTATAGTTTCAAAGAATATATTTATTACAATCACTACAATTGTTTCGGTAAACATTACCTTCTTCAGGTGAAGATTAATTAAACTTCGTTCTTACATGTATTTATATACTAAATTAAACAAAGGTAGAGGGGATATGGTTACTTGTTGGTTAAGTTTAAATTTAACAAAGGTGAATTCCTAATGTCTAATTGGTCATTTAATATTATCCTTTGTTTATTGTATCTATTTATTTCCATGCTTTCTAGTAAGTCTAATTTAATTCCTTTATTTTGTCGGTGTAGAATTTTGTAATTTAGATTAAAATTATGATTGAATTCATTTAGGTGTAATGCATAGGCTGAATCCGTTTTTTTATTTAAAAAACTTTTGTGGTGTTCTAGAATACGTTTTTTAAAGGATCTACCTGTCTGGCCTACATAGACCTTATCACAATCATTACAATTAAGTAAATAAACATCTGAATTATCATCTTTAGGTGTTTTACATTTATTATTTACAATCAAATGACTTAAGCTATTGTTAGTTTTGTATGCTACGTAACTATTGTTAATTTTTTGAACATGTTTGCCTATTTTTATTGAAATATTACCTAAGTAAGAGATACAATAAAATTTGGCAGGTTTCTGTTTTGTGATCGGATATATACTGTTTAATGCTTTATTTTTTATTTTTTTGTTTAGTAAGTTGTCAATAACGTTACGGGCGTAACCATTATTATTTGCGATTTTGTAGATTCTGTCTAGCTCTAAATTGTACTGATCTGTTTTTAATGGTATTGTAATTAATCTATGTAGAAAACAATTGATAGCTGCAAGTTTTTGATTCATGGGATGAAACGATTTAGCGTGGATAACCGTGTCAGTGTTGGTAGGTTTGTGAAAGATAGCAAGTTCATGTTTAGTATCGACTCTTTTTATTGTTAAATCTAAGAAATTTAATGTTTGATATTTTTCAATTTCAAGTGTAAATTTTATTTTCTGGTGTATACTATTTATAAGATTGAAAAATTTTGTGAGTAGTCTATCGGAACCATTAAAACATACTATTACGTCATCGACATATCTAAACCAGTATATGCTTTAACAAAACTATTACTTGGGTTTTGAAATTATGAATAGTTTGTTTAAAAAAATTTAATTATCATGAAATATTAAAAAGAAAACGTGCTCGGGCGCCACTTTGTCAAACAAAGAAAAGAATAAAAGAAATGACAACTTTATTGGGCACCGGGTAGTGCATCGGTGGTTCCTGCAGAATCCTGTAGCTTTAGAGAGCTCGAAGCTCTCTTAAAAAAAACAAATAAAACTTGAAGAGTATATTAACAAAAAATTACACACAACAAAATAAACAACAAAACTTACAATTACACATGTAGCCCACCAAAAAGAAAAGTTCCCTGCTCCAATGTAGGGACTGGAAGCTGGTTTCAGGGTATAATCGGGGATTTATCGTGCTGTGTTGTGAGGCAAGAGGATATCAGCGAAATAGCTTCATGGACCAACCTTTTAATCTTCAGGGGGCCGCCTGCAGGAATTTATCGGCCTCTAACTGGTTATTGAGATTAGTTGGAAACCAGAGCTTCGTCTATTTGCCTTTGTAAAATAGTTTCAGGATGTCTTCACCCCTACCCTTTAATCCCAGCCCCCTAATCCAACCGGAACCTATTTTAAGAAAATCTCAATGGGCTGACAAATAAGGGCACAAATAAAAGTTCTGAAAAATTTCCTAAAACTAGAAAATATTAATCAAATGTTAAAAAGTTGTTCGCATTGAAGATGCTTAAAAAAAACGGATAAAAAGGGAGGAGTAGGGGTGTCTGTCGTTAAACCAACATGCACTCAAGATACACCCCAGATACCATAAAAAAATTTTGACTATTAAAAATATATAAATTAAAAGGTGAGAAAAATTAATTAAATGAAAAAATTTAAAAATTGGCCACAAAGGCCCAAAGGATTACAAATATAAAGTTAGATATTTAAAAAAGAGACCACGTGGTACTAAGGAAAATTCCGTAAAAATTAATCAAAGTTACAAATAATAAATATTGAGTGAATAGCAAAAAAAGATTTTAAAAGAAATAATTAATTTGAATGAATTTTACATGAACTATTAAAATGCAAAGGTAAGTGGATCACAAAAAAAGTCTCACGCAAAACCAAGCACAGAACACCAACAGAAAAACACACATACACGTCACGTCAGTGTCAAGGATCGAGGAAGAAGACCTCGAGCACCGACCGGAAAATTTCATCGATCCCTCCATCGATCGCCTAGTCCTGCGCGAACGTTGTTAGCCTTGATGATAAGACGGAAGGTCGATCAACATTAAGAAATAATCAACAAAACTGAACCAAGACAAACACAAACTGAATCGAAATAAATTATACTTCAGTAACGGGATTTTTCATGGAAAAAAACGTTACAATGCAATGTTTAAATAGGGGATGAGATGCTATTTTATTTTCTAGGTTATTCATGAAAATTTCGGCCAGCAAAGGGTTAAGGGGATTTCCCATTGCTAAGCCTTCTTTTTGAATGTAAAAATCTTCTTGGAATTGTAAATAATTTTGAGATAAACAGAGTTCTAAAAGTGTAATAATATTGTTCACCAAATATGGGTTGGTTTTTCCTGTACTTAGTTTATTTTTGATTATATCTTTAACCTCTTTAGGAGGAATGCTAGTAAACAGGTTTGTGACGTCAAAGGATATTAGTTTGCAATTGGGAGGTAAAGTTAGACCGCAAATTTTGTTAATGAGTTCCAGCGAATTTATGATGGCATATTTTGACTCGAAATGGGTAGTTTTAATTATTTTGTTGATAAGAAATTTTGATAATCTGGCACATGGGGCTTGTAGATAAGCTACAACTGGTCTGATGGGGACTTCTGGTTTATGTATTTTTAACAGACCGTATAATTTAGGAGCTAACGGGTTCATTAGTGTTAAGCGTTTAAAATTACAATCATCAATTAAAAATTTAGAGCTATTTAGAGCAAGTTTTAATTGTTTCTGGAAAGCCACAGTAGGGTTTCCTTTAATTTTCTTAAACGAATTGTGTTTTAAAAAATCTAATACTTTAGTATTATAATCTAAATTTGATATCACAATAACAGTATTACCCTTGTCTGCTTTTGTAAATGTAATATTGTGTTCTATTGACTTTTTAACGATATATTTGGCCGTCATTAGTTCTATATTGAACTTACTAGATGGTATAAATTTTTCTATACATGTTTTAAGTTTATATTTTTCCCCTATGTTTGATTTCTGAAGAGCTATTTCCGATTCAACTGCTAGGTTTTCTAATTGACTTTTATTAATTTTTGGTTTTATGTTATATTTAAAACCTTTGTTTAACAAACTTAATTCAGATTTATTGAATTCTACATCCGTGAGATTTTTAAATCTATCATAAAATTTAAACGTATTGGTTGTTTGCATGCAGTCTTTTTTAGTGACTGTCGTCGATCTAAGTTTGTTTAATTTCTTATTTTGAATACAGTATTATTTGTGGATTATGTTGTGGATTTTAGTATCTATGTTAAATAGTAATGAATCGAAAATAATTCTATGGAATTTACTTGCCAGTTTTGATTGTAAATAGTAGATGTAGGTCGAAAGCACGTCTCTCTTCTTAAAAAGTGTCTTCAACGATTCGGATAACCACATTCTTTCTGCTTTGTTGATAGTTCTTCTGGCTGCTGCGTTGCATTGGTTAATCCTGATGTTGATGTGATTAGGAGTAAGGTTTTCCTTTTTACAAGTAGATAGGAACCATATGTTTTGTTCGATGATCTTAAGTCTTAGTCGAAGTTTAAAAAACCACTTAGCTTTTTCACCATCACTGGCTATAGATAAACTGTTAATTGTGGAAGCTAATACTTGTTGAAACTCGTACATATTGAAATGAAAATAAAACACTCTATAGTTTCAAAGAATATATTGATTACAATCACTACAATTGTTTCGGTAAACATTACCTTCTTCAGGTGAAGATTAATTAAATTTCGTTCTTACATGTATTTATATACTAAATTAAACAAAGGTAGAGGGGATAAGGTTACTTGTTGGTTAAGTTTAAATTTAACAAAGGTGAATTCCTAATGTCTAATTGGTCATTTAATATTATCTTTTGTTTATTGTATCTATTTATTTCCATGCTTTCTAGTAAGTCTAATTTAATTCCTTTATTTTGTCGGTGTAGAATTTTGTAATTGAGATTAAAATTATGATTGAATTCATTTAGGTGTAATGCATAGGCTGAATCCGTTTTTTTATTTAAAAAACTTTTGTGGTGTTCTAGAATACGTTTTTTAAAGGATCTACCTGTCTGGCCTACATAGACCTTATCACAATCATTACAATTAAGTAAATAAACATCTGAATTATCATCTTTAGGTGTTTTACATTTATTATTTACAATCAAATGACTTAAGCTATTGTTAGTTTTGTATGCTACGTAACTATTGTTAATTTTTTGAACATGTTTGCCTATTTTTATTGAAATATTACCTAAGTAAGAGATACAATAAAATTTGGCAGGTTTCTGTTTTGTGATCGGATATATACTGTTTAATGCTTTATTTTTTATTTTTTTGTTTAGTAAGTTGTCAATAACGTTACGGACGTAACCATTATTATTTGCGATTTTGTAGATTCTGTCTAGCTCTAAATTGTACTGATCTGTTTTTAATGGTATTGTAATTAATCTATGTAGAAAACAATTGATAGCTGCAAGTTTTTGATTCATGGGATGAAACGATTTAGCGTGGATAACCGTGTCAGTGTGGGTAGGTTTGTGAAAGATAGCAAATTCATGTTTATTGTCAATTGTCAATTGTAGTGATTGTAATCAATATATTCTTTGAAACTATAGAGTGTTTTATTTTCATTTCAATAAGGTTAACACATTAAAAAAAAAAAAAAAAACATATATTCTGTTTTCTTTAAGAAATTGTCATACTATAAGTTTGTTTGATATATTCTGGTATATATGATGAAGCGAGTGCTGTCAGATTTTCAATTTCCCCATTACTCAAAACTCTTTGATGTTGGAGCTCACGATACTCGTAACACAAAATTTTTAGCTGTCTAATAGGTAAAACAATACCATCACCATATTCCAATCTAAAATGTCTATAGAAAGGCTGCTCACTTTCAATAATACCAGAAATTTCCATTTCTTTTTGAACTAGATCTCTCCGAAAACTTTCAATGGCTTCTGCTACTGAAATCAGATTCATTTGTCTTTCTATTGGTGCTTCAGTAGTAGTGGATGCAATTGTTGTAGTCGATACAGTTGCTTCACTTGTAGAAGTAGTAGTAGTAGTAGTAGTAGTAGATGTTGATGCAATTGTTGTAGTTGTTTCATTATCGTTTACGCTTTTAACAAGAGATTCATACTTATAAACAGGTAAGGGTTCACTGGGAGTTAATAGTTTAAATCCTAAATTAATTTGTATGGTTTCATTACTTGGTAAGGTAACTTGAAATTTTAATCTGGATATATTATCTTCATCTAAGTGAATAGTAGCCACTGCCGGAAGGGTTGCTGCTGCTAATATGTGATATGAAACTATCGAAATGAAGAAAATGTGACAAAAAAGAAACTTCATTTTTGAAAATAATATAGACTAACACGGACAACGAATATTTAAAAACACTTTGTTTAAGTACTAACTTAAAATCAGACACAATGTCGTATTCATGAAGCTTTTATAGGCATGGCTAACTGGGTGTCCTGATAACCTATTTTTTTTTTTTTTTTAATTTAGAGCAAGAGATCACTTTTTTCGATTCAAGAATTATGTTCATTAGAAAAGCCTAACCACTTAACGTATACTTTATTATTTTTTTCTTTTAAAACCTTTTCAACAAG
This sequence comes from Agrilus mali, assembly GCA_029378335.1. Taxonomy (NCBI): domain Eukaryota; kingdom Metazoa; phylum Arthropoda; class Insecta; order Coleoptera; family Buprestidae; genus Agrilus; species Agrilus mali. The sequence goes on from CM055662.1 coordinate 12,468,039, forward strand.
AAACACATCAGGATGTTTAGCTTTCAACAATTCGTATTCATAAAAAGATCCTTGAATTATTCTATTGTTATAATCTTTAAGAGTATACGTACAAGGATTGGTATTTTTAACATTCTCAATTGTAAAAACTTCAGTTGTCCAATTTGGTGTGTACCCTTTTTCAAAAACGTGTTTATATTTGCTAATGCGTACCAAATCACCTATCTTAAATTTTGGTTTAGGAAATGCTTTAATTTTACCGTATACAGTTTTTAATAAAATCTCTTCGTTACTGGAATTAACTTGACTTGGTTTCATCTTGATAGTTCTATGAATTGTGTTGTTTTATTTATCAACTAACTTTTGAAGAAGATCAATCCATCTGTACGAACCATTTAAACTGAATTCTTTCCACTTTTCAATTTACTTTCAGAAACCTCCGATTTTAATTCGTTATGTTCCTTTTGAAGTGTCAACAACATACTATTTAAATTATGAATATTTATCCTCAACTCATTTTTTAATGAGACAATTTGTTTATCTTTTTCGTCAACATAAGATTTTGTCGTAGCAGCATCATTGGCGTCAATAGGTATTGAAGCTAAATTACAAATCCGTTTTTGTTGTAAATCAAAGTTCCCACTTGAGGTTAAAGTAAAACCAAAAATACGACTGCGAGAATTACTGTAAGATTTAAACGAGGACGAACGTCCGAACTTATCGATAACCATTTCACTAATGTAAATAAATGACGTATAAGTTACTTTTTATATAATAATATTAGCCTCTTTTAATTCTTCTATGATAGAAATAATTTCGTTCTGATGATTCGTATGTCCTGCTTGTTGTGACGCTATTAATATTTTCATGCGATCAACTAATTCGTTTAAGTCATTCCAATAAACATAGTCTGTTTTATCACTAAATGTTTTCATTAAGCCAGATCCTTTCGGGGAGGTGTTTTGATTTAACAATTTTTTAATAAGAACATACTTAAAACTTCTATTTCCAGCATGTTGCTTACTTTTGTTAAAGTCACGATGAATCAAATTATTATCATTTACAATGTCTAAATAATTTTTTACGTCGTAAGCATTATACTGACTTGCTTTAGGTTTTCTCGAGAAGATTAACTCTGTTAATCCCGGAGTAACATCATATGTTTTATCGTTTATAAAAAGTCTTCTTGGTAATGGAAAAAGGTGAATTTCCGATTTTCCACGAATTATCTGAGACACTGAAATGTGGGCCGTACTTATAATCAAAATTTTTTTGTTTCATTTTAAGAGACTGCATAAAGGTATCAGTTTCACGCAAAGGATTCCATTGTGGAGGCATTTTTTTTATTTGCTCAGAATTATCAAAATATGATGATGATACTGATGAATCATTGCCAGACATTTCATAATCGTTATCGTTGAAATCTTCTTCTTGAACCATACTAATATCCGTTTCTCTTGCATCCTGGTGTTCAGATATTTTTCTTTTCTTTTTCGGTTGAGATGATAACGTTGATAAATAATAATCGAAATCGGATGTGCCTTGTTTAAGTTCTGGTTTAATTAAATTTTGCGTTAATGATGAAGGTATGTCTGCTAGTTTATTTAAAGGTTTCGTTACAGGTTGAAAAAGTCGTTCCAACTGATACGTATCTTCTGCTTCATTAGATTTTAACGATTCGTACTTTTTTTTAATTATGTTTCGAGTTTGAATTAGATCCTTTACCAGTTTCTCATTCATAATGTTTCAAGTTATATATATAACACAAACGATGAAGGAATCTGATTAGCTTTTGAACAGGTTTGATCAGGTTTCTAACAGCTTTTGAACAGGTCTGATCAGGTTTCTAACAGCTTTTGAACAGGTCTGATCAGGTTTATAACAGCTTTTGAACAGGTCTGATCAGGTTTCTAACAGCTTTTGAACAGGTCTGATCAGGTTTCTAACAGCTTTTGAACAGGTCTGATCAGCTTTTTAACAGCTTTTGAACAGGTCTGATCAGCTTTTTAACAGCTTTTGAATAGGTCTGATCAGGTTTCTAACAGCTTTTGAACAGGTCTGATTAGGTTTTTTAACAGCTTATCAGCTTTTAAACAGACAACAAGCTTCTACGGTGATCCAAGTAATAAGTACTATAATTGGTCTTACTAGGTTACTGCGTTTCACTTAAATGATACTAAATATATGAGCCCTTGATATTTATAACACAATAAATGTATCTATATTTTTCCGGTATCGACCATTTTCCATTGAACAGTCCTTGTTAATACATAAGAACCCGTACTCATATTTCCAGCATTCAGCACATATGGCGCAAAATTGTTTGAAATACATATCTGTATTAATATGATTATCATAGATATGTTTCAAGTTTAGATTGTCTATTTTAAATACAATTAAAAAATTTGCGTTATTTCGTATTAAATGCTTTGGAACACGAGTTTAAGACTGTGCCAAATAATAAGTATCAATATGTTTATGACGTCCCAAAAAAAATTCGATCGGATATGATTTTGGTTTTCACACGCGACGTCGTCAAAAACAAACACCGAATTTCTTTTAGCTTCGTCTACGGACGATACTTCCTCATTTTCGGAGAACGTGTTAAATCCTATACCTTTTATATCAGAGAGTAACTTTTTGAGATATTCATATTTTGGTTGAAATAAGGATTTTGAGTATACATATACATTTTCAAACTTTAATCCATTCAGATGTTCGAGTAAGGTTATGAGCACATTAGTTTTTCCACAATTAGAAGGACCCACGATTAGTCCTCGTATACTGTTAGGTAGCAACTTGCTGCGTCTGTAATAATTTGTTGGTATAAGATTTTTACACACATCGATATTTTTAATAGGTAATGAATCATGTTATCGAATCAAACGCATACTGAGAACTGTTTAGAATATAAGTAAAGTCTCTTTTAAGAATAAATCAGTTGGTTACGAGTAACGTTAATTGAACAAACCCATATAAAATGATCAGAAAGCGAAATAGGACTATTAGTCGTTATTCATCTATTCGAGGTGAAGGATTAGTTAATGATATAATTAATAAATTACCCTTCGAATTACATTTACCCGGTTATCAATATTGTGGTCCTGGAACGAAATTGACTGAACGATTAGCTAGAGGAGATCCCGATATAAATCCTATAGATCGAGCGTGTAAAGAACACGATATTGCTTATCGAAATTCAAAAGATACATCCTTAAGAAATCAAGCCGATCTTCAACTCGCTAACAAAGCTTGGCAAAGGGTAAAAGCAAAAGACGCTAAATTAGGAGAACGTCTAAGCGCTAGGTTAGTTACAAATACTATGAAAACAAAAGCAAAGCTAGGAATGGGAATGAAGACGACGAACAAAAGAAAAAGAAGAAAACGATCAAAAATGACAGATAAAAAGAAAACAAATAGCAAACGGTCTACTTGCAAACATATTATATCAAAAGCTCGAGCTGCTGTTAAATCAAAAAAACCTATAAATCTATCGGATGCTATTAGAGTTGCTCTGACCGCTGCTAGAGAACAAGTAAAAGGACGAAAAAATGATATTAAATTTCCACCAACACGTGTTATACCTATTCCAAAAACTGGAGGTGTTTTACCATTTCTTGTGCCACTCTTTGCTGGTTTGTCTGCTCTCGGAGCAGTGGCAGGAAGTGCTGCTCAAATTGCTAAAACAGTTAACGAAGCTAAAGAAGCACGAAAGCAATTGTTAGAAAATGAACGACATAATAGAAAAATGGAATCTATAGCCATTGGTAGAGGATTATTTCTGAAACCGCATCGCAAAGGATTGGGCCTTTTTTTAAAACCAAAAAACTATTAAAAATGCTACCAGTGAGAGCACTCAATGAAATAGATTTATTGAAGTTTACAAGATATATTCCAAACTATAGAGGAACTTTTATGTTAGACGAACTACCACAAAAGCCTCGTCAAAGAGAATGTGGAATCGTAAATTTGGATAAATCAAACAAACCGGGTAGTCATTGGGTAGCGTATTATAAAGAGGATGATAAAATTGAATATTACGATAGTTATGGAAATCTTAAACCGCCTAAGGAAATAGTTCAATATTTAGGAGAAAACATTAAATATAGTTATGAGAGATATCAACCTGATAATTCTGTAATATGTGGTCATCTATGTTTAAAATTTCTGTATGAAAGAACATATAAATAAAAAAAGGTAATTTTATTTACAACTTTATCATGTCTAGAACTCTTATGTTCACAGGCAATTCGTCAATACTGCAAACCACGTACTTTCCACCTATAGAGTTAAACGAACCTTATGAATGTGGTTTCATCAGCTTATACACCTACAACTCCAGTTGTGGTGATCGATTGTACGTATCAGAATGAAATCATTAAAACTGGACCAGTTGATGTCAAGATTAAATTTCAAACTGCAGCTGCTCTTCCCAATAATACATCAGCATATTGTCTATTGTTACACGATAAATTGATCGAATATTCACCACTGACTGGTGACGTAAAAAAAATAGTTTCAAATATTATTATGTGTATACGTTTTCTTTTTTTATTAGATACTATTTATGAAACTGTATTTTTTTAAAGAATAATAAAAACATATGATTCACCTAAATAGTTTTTTTTTTTTGCTGTTGGTCGTTTAATTCATTACATAGTTATATATTAAAATCACCCCGCGTAACAAAATTTACCTAGAAATATTTATTATTAACACCATTTGGTTTACTTCCTGTTTTACTGTTGGTTTACTTCCGATTTTACTGATATCGACTTAATAAAAATCACCCTCGCATATAAAAACGTTTATCCCCCTTTTTATTAAGATAATCCTCGCGTAAAAAGAATGTCTCCCAGAAATATTTATTACCATCATTTGTTTTTTTATTTTACTTTCTATTTTACCTATATCGATCTTCATGTTATCGAGCTAGATGTATGTATTTCGTAAGAACTGTAAAAATGGAAACCTACTTAACCCTCATTCGTTGAATTCAAATTCGGTGCTCGTGTGTTTTAGTATAAAAGACAAAAATTTCAGGCTGAAAGATAAAATAAACTTATATACACACGAGTAGACAGTGCTACTAGAAATATATATAGATATTTTTTTTTTTGGTTTTTTGGTGTTTGTAAAAACAATTGGTAAGTACTGATTTTTTTTTGTTATAAATAAGTAGTTTAATAAATTTAACACTCTTTCAGTTATAAAAATGGTTGTGTACACAATTGTATTCAAAAAAGAGGTTCCATGGACGTGTTCCCTCTCTCGTCTCAATGTATTCAAATGTTACAACCTGACAACTGTTAATGGAGAGATTACTGTATGGAAGGTAAATAACAAAATGAAGCCAGGTGATTTTTACATTGAATTAAACAAAAAGTTATTCCATAATCAATACAATGGACGCTTAACAATAAAAAGCAAATCATATGGTGTAGAAGTAGTTTAATATATGACTGTATATTAAAGTTTAGGTAAGTACCTAATGATTTTTTAATTATAAATACTTTAATAAATTTATTATATTTTCAGTTTTAATCAGGAGATTAGTTGTAGGTTAGATAATTTTATTTAAATAAGTTAGTTATATTTTATATTAAAATGTATTTAGTTTTATAGTTATAGTTTGTATTAAGTTGCATAAATAAATACAATGTTGTTAAAATTAAAGACCCAGTTTAATTTAATTTAGTATGAACGTAAACATAAAGCAGATAAGAGCTTAAAAAATTAAAAACAGTGTTATACAAAAAAAAAATAAAGCCCCCTTCTTCGTAAATATACAAATATCCATCCTATTACCTATACCTCCGTCTCCGTCGTCGCCATTTCCTTACACAAGACCCACATCCCCACCTCCATTATAAACAAAAACACGTCTCCATTCTTTATTACATAAATCAACCAAAAAACAACAACATACACTAAACACGCCCATAAATATTAACAAGACACAACCCCCACACCAATCATAAGCCTAATAACATAAACAAAACACGCCTACGACTAAAAACAATACCATATTTGGACATTTATATCTAGAACCTACATAACATTACTACTTTTTTTTTTTTTTTTCGTGGAAGAGGGGAAATCTTCCAAAGACACCCAGTCGCCCGCACGACTGGGTAGTGTTGGGTTCCTTCCGAAGAGGACCTACCAACTAAAACCCCTCTCCCTGTAGGCCTTATGGCACTGCTTACGTTGGAAACATCTAAAAATATAGTTACATGTAAAAAAGAACAATTGCAATTTGATAAATGACGCTTACTAGATAATGTAGCAAAGACAAACATTGCACCACCGACCTGCAGAAATGCATGTAGGCAACGGAATCTGTAAAGAAAATATTGTTAAAAAACTGAAAATAGAACAACTGCAATGAAAGGAACAGTATTAAGGAATACTTACATGAAGTTGGCCGTATATAAGGGAACGGAATTATGGGGGGCACTGTCTATTTTCCGTTGGCGAGAAATTGAAACGACTGCGAAAAGAATTAATATTATAAATAGTATATTTGATAACGCATAAAGAAAATGTTATGCACAATAAGCTTATTACTTACTGGAAGTTGTTAACTGAATTTTCAGTTTCTTTTTGTACTTTCTCGCCGCGTATGGCATCATCGGACCAGGGGACTGTTCACCTCGTACTTTGCCTTTTAAAGTTTTATTTATGTTGCGGATCCACACATAAATGTAGTACTTGCTGATGTATTGAATAAGCAAATCCTTCAGGCAGTGCTTCGTACAATGGAACAGGTCCTGCTGTTCCATATTCTGTGAGAGTACTGCCTCCAGAAACTTCCTTATGTTCAAATTTGCACAAAATCGTGGTAACACGTTTCGAAGTACGAAGATGGCTTCGTGGAAAAAGGCATTATAGGACGTTTACATTGTATATATAAAATAGTCGTAGGAATATGCTTCAAAATACTTTTTAAATTGCTGAGTGCCCTTAAATTATCATTTTTGCAATTGGAGGACTTCGATCTGTGTGCGAAATAATTGTTAACAATTAGGGCCTTGAAAGAGTTCACAAATGCTGCTGCATTTGGGTTGACATTCCTGGCACCGTGACTGCGGATAGACCCAAAGAAAATTTCCAGGCAGTCCTGATTTAAATTCCTGGGACATAGGAAAGCAACTCCTTCCTTTTGCAGCGTGGTCCATAAGTAACGAAACCACTCCAAGGTTCGAACCCAATTGTTAACAGTAGATGGGATAACTTTGTCCTGTGGCTTCTTGAAAAAGGACACAGATCTCAGTACCTTCACTGCTTCCATCCGAAAGCTACAGTGCTCCGAGGTGGATGTTACGGCGCATCGCAAAGGCTTTCCACGTTTTCCCCTTATGGAGGCTCCATTGACGCTGTCGAACAATTTGTCCATAAATAACAGAAATTCCGCAGTGCTAACAGCCTCATTTGGTAGGCCGTTTGGAATTTCTTTTAACGCAGTCATCGCAGCTGCCAAGTTCCTGCTAAGGACCTGCGCGGCTATGAACACCTTCATCTTGCGGATGTTGTAGACGTGCTCCTCCGTCAATTTGCAGCATAATTTAAAGTCCTCGCCTTTTCGTCCATCGATATCATACAGGGCCTTTATATGGTCCCATGTTGCGACCTCACTGTTACCATGGTGCCATTGGAAACGCACGTCCTTAAGATAAAAGTTGTTGCGCATTCCTTTAAGGAAGTGAGGTGGATCATAAAGAGGAACTATTTCCTGTCCTATTACAACGCCGAACAGGGTATTTTCCTCACCTCTACTGGTGAAGGATTCGTTGGTCTCTGAGTAGAGACGGTTAATTGCGGCAACGTTAGACGTGCCTTGATCGCAAATAACACATTTCACAATCAAACCGGCACGCTGGCAAGCAACTACCACCTCGCGTATACTACGGACTAAAACTTACGTTTTCATACCACCTTCATTCAATTAGGACATTCTAAATATTTGACAACTTAAGATCTAGCTAGCGGTTTCCATCAATTATAGTAAAAACAGAAGACATTCCTAAAACGGTCTTTTCCACACCTAATAGTCATTTTGAATATCTAAGGATGCCATTTGAACTTAAAAATGCTCCGGCAACTTTTCAAAGAGCAATGAATATAGCACTTAGCGGGCTACAAGGATTGCAATGTTTTGTTTATCTCGACGATATTGTTATTTATGCAAGCTCAATACAAGAGAATAATAATAAATTACGAGCAGTTTTTCAAACACTCAGAGATAATAATGTTAAGTTGCAGCCCGATAAATGGGAATTCATGCGACGATAAGTAAATTATTTAGATCATTTGATAAATGAAAACGGAGTCCAACCTTATCCCGAAAAGGTAACTGCTATCAAAAATTATCCTCGCCCTAAAAATTCTAAACAGGTAAAACAAATATCGTCGATTCATTAAAGATTTTTCTAAATTTGCAAAACCTTTAACATCATTATTAAAAAAAGACGCTTCTTTTCAATGGACAGAAACTCAAGAACGTTCATTTAAACATTTTCAAGATATATTAATTACACAACCTATTCTACAATTTCCAGACTTTTCAAAAGAATTAATTATCAAAATAGTCGTTTAGCTCGTTTAAGGTTAATGATCTCCTCCTCCTCCGAAGCGTCATAGAAACGGTTTATGTACCTATAGTGATTAGTATTAAATGCACTTTGTGAAGAAATGAGTAATTTTACGGTTCAGCAAGGCGTCGACCTTGCAATATTGCAAACATCACGCGTGCAGGTGCAGGTGAAATATATACATACCTATCTATCTATCTATCATTGATGACCAAACTTTACGTATTAGGTACCTATGTATGTAAATATAATATTTCTCATCAGTTACAGAACACGCACGATCATAAATAAATTATTGCATCAATGTAAGAGCGAAATTCTATGACCGCAATGGTAATTACTATACGAAGAACCTAAAACGCGAAAATTCAGTACCCCTATTAAGGTCCTTGGTAACAAGTTTGAACTCGTTTAAGGCGTTTGACGTCATTTGATCATTTTCACCACCCCCTCCCCCCCAGTTCTTCATTTTAGATAGTATATAATAACTCTACGCGGTATCTAACGATCAGTTAACTTATCAGCATCTTATCAGTAAGGTTTTGTTATTACCAATTTCCACTAACAATAATGATATTATAATGGCAAGCAGAGAGTTTATGTTTTCTTGGAATTTAAAACAACTATCAAAGGTGTGCGTGAAAAAATTAAGCACCCACCTCTTAAATTACCAGTTACAGTTTTCTGATGAAGCGACAAAAATTGGTTATGGACTAATAAATTATGAAAAAGGCTCCTTAAAAAAAATAATTGACGAAACCGTGGATAGTGTGAAGGCACAAGTTGGTTACCTACCCGGAGATAGAATGCGAATTATTGCCAACAATGAAGGTTTCACCCACCCCGTCTCTACACCAACAGGTATAATTCGGCCCCTCTTTCAAGAAGTAAACCTCATAAATCATTTATCTCAGGGGTGTATGCTTTATGGGTTTCATCTTTGTATTACAACCAATCACGTTAAACCAGCATTTGCATACCGTAGGTAAAGTCCATGCACCTAGCCGTTACATTACTGTACAGTGGCGTGCTTTCGGTATTTTATTCGTACACGATAGCATGACTGTTAGTTGAATGAAAAAATGGGTATCTGTTAACTGTGTTTATTGTTTGTTGCATCTACTACACCTATACATTAAAAATTATTATAAGATTTTATATACAAAATAAAAAATATGTACTCACTAAAAATCTGTTGGAATATCAAGGCAAATCCGATTCACTGTCAGTATCTGAATCTTCACTATCACTCTCATTAGTATTAACATTAATTAATAAGGTTTCTGTTTCTGTGTCTATAAAATTGTCCTTTTCACGGTAACTATCTTCAATTTTCATAACATGTTCACAGCACTTTTTCCAAACATCTGCAGTTACTGCTGCAAATTCTTCTTCTGCAAGTTCCTTGACTTTATCCAATGTAAAATTAATATTACGTTCCGCAACTTTGCCCTTTACCCTGGCCCATATTAGTTCAATTGGATTCAAGTCAGGATGGTAGGGCGGCAATCTCAAAACGACATGACCAAATTGTCTAATAATATGTCAATTTATACCTTACATGCCTCTCTTTATTTTGTCTGATGATTTCATATAATTGTGGTTTCAGCATAGTAGGCGTAACCATTCCACCATTTCTGCTTTTGTGGAATTACTGTTGGGAGCAGGTTTATATTTTACGTTGTGGTAAGGTGCATTATCCACGACAATAACGGAATTGGCGGGAAGATTAGGAATAAGCTTTTCTTTCAGCCAATGTTCATAATTTTTGCTATTCATATCGTCGTGATAATCGCCACTTTTAGTTCCAGATTTAAACATTAGAAGACAGTTTTCCACAAAACCATCACTTCCACCGCGTGAATCATAACCAGCCTATTTCCCTTTGAAATATTAGATAATAAACCTTTGTTGCTATTATTTGACCATGATTTAGATGTCGTGTATCCAGCGTGGATATAGGATTCGTCCAAGTAGATGATAGGTCGATTTTGGTCACGGAAATATTTAATTCTTTCTAAGAAAGAAATTCTTAAATTGCGAATGTTTGATTTCTCTATTAGAAGTCGTCTGTTGTTAACCGTACTTCGCCACTTAAATCCTCGTTTTCTGATTAAACTCTTTAACGAAGTTTTTTTCCCATCCATCCGAATTTTGGAATTTTTTAAATTTTGGGGCGAATGTCACTGAGCTCAAAATTTTCATTTCCCAAACTAGTAATGGGACATTTTCTTTTATAAGTTTGTTTTACCGGTGTAGTAAACTTTGGAGTATTGTTCTTTTCTGATTCTTCCGCTTCCCTAATAACACGCTCTACACTACTTAACGAAACCCCTGTAGCCGCACTCACTTCAGTTTTCACGGCCTTTAAATTTGTTTTAACATTTACATCTGTTCGTAAATTAACTATGAACAGAAATACATTGTATATCACTTCTTTGGTTTGATTTTGAAGAACTTTATTTCGTCCTAAGTTGCTCATTTTACAAATCGCTTTTGATAGTTCTCTACAATAAACACCACAGTTAACAGATAAAGTTGAACTAACAATTTTTAAACGATAAATTTCAGAAGTAATTTTTCTACCTATTATGAATTTGGAGATCATTATCTACTGGAAATTACAGTTTAATGATATACCTACCTTTAATGAGATTTGAAGATGCTAAAAGGGCAATTACACTTATTAAGAATTTAGGTAATAACGATATACTAGATCAAATAGAGAATATTGTGACGTCGAACGACAAGGTTGATGCATTAGCTACGACGTTCGACATTCAAATTTTAAGTTACCCCGCGGTACTGGTCGCACGAAAATGTTAAATTTCAAGACGAACCGCTATACCAAACGCAGTATAATCTCTATAAATAATACCGACAATTTATGTGGAGCTAGAGCCGTAATAAGCTCTCTTACCTATCATAAACACGAGTTTTTATTGGGGAATAATAATAAACCCCTTTCCTCAAACGAAATAAAATATATTAGGAATGGTCGAGCTCTGCAGACTAAACTGGCCCAACGATTGTGCGCGATGGTAGGCTGTTCCTACGAGAATGGGTTTTCTCTGGCCGATTTTCAACAAGTGGATGAATATCTAGATGTGCAAATTAAAATCGTGTGTGCTGAAAACTTTAACAGCGTTATCTATTCCGGTCAGGAAAAACCTATTACACTGTATTTATATAAAAATAAAAATCATTACGATGTAATAAGTAGCATGACCGGCTTTTACGGTAGTAGCTATTATTTTAATAAGTGTGACACTTGCTACAAAAATAAAAACAAACACACGTAAAGATATACCGGTCTGTACAATGTGTAAACAACCGTCGCACGATATAGGTACCTGCAATAAAATCTATTGCAATGATTGTAATAGATATTGTTTTAATGATTTTTGTAAAGATAAACACTTTTCTGTTTGTGCAGCTATCTTTAAATGCTTAACTTGCAACAGACTTTGCAATCGACAAGAGCCGCATAGGTGTGGTTTTGATAAATGCAGAAACTGTGGAGAATTCGTAGACTGCCAAACAAATGTTTTATAATAAAAAAAAGTTGTAAGGGTGCCATTTGCAATGTACCCTGTACTTGTAACGGAAGCTTCGATAAGAAGAACCAGAAGTGCACTTACACTTACTTAATAGCCCGTGATTTTGAAAACAAAAAATACATATTTAATAACAATGATGAATTCTGCGAATGGCTAATATCCGATCAGCACAGAGGTTACACGGCCACACGGCCGTTGCGCACAAGGCTAAGGGGTATGATTAATACTTAATACTAAAATGTTGCATGGAAAACGGTATAAAGCCATTATTTATAATGGAACTAAATTAATGTAACTGGAAATACCTAGCATTAAATTAAAGATTATAGACAGTTCTAATTTCATCGCCGGTCCCTTAGCCGATTTTCCAAAAACTTTTGGCTTGAATGAAATGAAGAAAGACTACTTTCCCCACTTCTTCAACACCCCTGAAAATCAGAATTATATAGGTAAACTACCCAATGCTAAATTTTATGGACCAAACACAATGAAACCTAAACAACGGGAAGCATTTTTGGAATGGTACACTTCACGATCAAATATAAACTATGTGTTCGATTTTCAACGAGGACTACAGGACTATTGCGATTCCGACGTGGATATTCTGAGAAGGGGCTGTTTGGAATTTCAAAAGGAGTTTTTGGAAATCGCTAACATTGACCCGTTACAATATCTTACCATAGCAAGCGTTTGCATGGCTATATACCGATCAAAACATCTACCCGATAAGACCATTGCCGTTGTAAACGAAACGCCGAAAGGTACATTTAGCCTTGGTTCTATATCATGGCTTAACCAGTTCAGTAATTATGTCCGTCACGCCCTAAACGGCGGTGAAGTAACAATTCGCGGCGCTAAAGTTGACGGCTATGACGACACCACGAAAACAGTATACCAGTACCACGGATGTTTCTGGCATGGCTGTCCTAAATGCTACCATCCAACAACAATTAATCACGTAAATTATGAAATAATGGACGACCTGTACGAGAGCACACAACGTCGAAATCGAAAATTGAAGAACGCAGGGTATTCCGTTGTGGAGATGTGGGAATGCAGTTGGCTCAAGTCAAAAGAATATAAAGCCACAAAATCGAAATTAGATAATTACGACGACAGTGAACCACTAAATCCTAGGAAGTCATTTTTTGGCGGTCGTACTAATGCGACAAAGCTACAAGTTGAAAATAAGAGAATGCAATATATCGATGTAGTTTTCCTCTATCCCACCGTACAGTGTTACGATCCCTTTCCCGTAGGGCATCCCACAAAAATAAATAGACCATTCAAATATGACCCTAACTGGTTCGGGTTGGTAAAGTGTAAAATTTTAGCTCTCCGAAACCTTTACCACCCCGCTTTACCTATAAAAACCGACAAATTGACATTTATTTTATATTGCAAGTGTCTTCACTATGTACCAGAGATATGTAATCATACTGAAGATGAACGAACGATTCCAGGATGCTGGACGACACTTAAAGTAAACAAGGCTTTGGAGAAGGGTTACGTAATACGGGAAATTTAGGAAGTGTGGCACTTCACAGAGATCTACAGATTTATTCCAGGATTACATTAAGGATTTCATGAAAATTAAATTGGAAACAAGTCCGCATAAATACGAATCAAACGAGGCGTACGCTCGTAATATCAAAGAACAGATGGGTATAGAGCTCAACTTGAACAAAATTGGTGTCAATTCGGGAAGAAGGGCGGTAGCAAAAATTTGTCTAAACTCGTTATGGGGTAAATTTGGCCAGAGATTGAACATGAGTCAGTGCGAACCTTCAAGCCCAGCGTTAGGTTGGTCCAGAAGTTCGTCAATGACCATATTGAACAGCAGTGGGCTCAGAGGGTCGCCCTGTTTGACTCCTCTGTGGATGGAGATAGGCCTGGAAGTATGGGGACCGGTCCGGATGAAGGTTGCTGATCCAGTGAGGGAGGACATGATGAATAAACGGAGCCCATCAGAAAGGCCGAAACGGCGCATGGCTCGGTCGATGGAATGGTGGGAGATTGTGTCGAATGCCTTCCTGATGTCAAGGGAGACCACATTGAAGCTGCGGCCCTTCTCTGGTCCAGAATAAGTGCATTGGCCAAAGTACCATCAATGCTGCTGAAGCCCTGTTGGTGTATGGAGCCAGACACGGCATCTTTGATTCGATTGGCCAAAATTCCATGAAGAAGCCGTTAGAGGGCCGAGGAGATCGTAATAGACCTCGAGTCGTTTACGTCGAGCCCCTCCTCGCCCTTGGAAATGAGGACCGTTCGAAGTTTTCCCCAGCCAGTCGGAATTAGGTTGCAAGCTAGCAGAATGTTGAAAATGGATGCTAGCGCTGAGTTGGGCATGAGTTTGGCTTGTCCAATGCTTATCCCGTCAGTGCCTGGGGCTGAAGAGTGCCAGTTGGATTTGGCACGCTCGACGTCTTCCGCAGAAATGGGATAGAAGAGGTCGAGAGAAGGCTTTGGGGTCCTGTATTGGGCAGTCGTCTGGGTGACTAGGAGTCTCAAAGATGTTATGGAAGGTGGACTCAACTGCTTCGATGGGGGGGGTGCTCAGATCTGGAGTTTAGAGTACGCCCGGAAAAGATGATATCAGCCAATGAGGATTTGTTCCGTGTGAAGAGATCTTGGGCCTTTTTATAGGCGCTTGATCTCTCACTGCCAAAGGGAATTGTGTGGCCATAGGAGTATTAATTTTCTTTTCTGGTTTAGGTTTAGATCTGCCTTTTGCACCGTTGCGAGAGATCTCCGGCAGAAAGGAATCGACTTTGGATTGTATTTCCTCCCTGGGTGGACCTCAAAAGGTAACCTTGTTACTGAAAAGTGCTTCGGACAACTAAAGCGTCGTGTTTTGGCGTTGGGGTTTGAGCTATTTTGTTCGTTCTACAACAACCACCAAAGTTTTTCCAGTCTTTTTTTTTCCACAGGAGAATATAAAAAATGATAATTGTCATACATCTAAAGTAAATGAACCCTGTATTTTACCCGAGCATGCGAACAATTCGGTTCGACCTATAAAAACAAAAAATAATTAATGATGATAAGTGCCGTACGTCTCACGTAGGCAATTCGGTTAGATCTTTGCAAAAGATCTCAAATAATAATAATTGTAGTAAAAATAATACAATTAATACATGAAAAGAATCTTTTAATGTCAAAGATTCTCAATCAAAAATAAATTCTATAATTTTAAAACCACGATCAGAAACAATAATTCAAATTAATATTACGAATGATTTAAAAGAAGGAATTTGTCCCGAGATAAAAATTGATAACGGTGCCTATATAGCTAAGGCCCTATTAAAAGTAGATAAGCATAAGACAATCACAACTGTCTTAAATACATTAGATGAACCTTATTCATTATCTCCGATATTTACGGAACTTGAAACGTTTTGTGAAAATTCATCATCTTTATTATGCTCTCACATAACTACAAAAACATTTTCAACAAATAGACTTGAATTACTTAATCAACAATTAAGATTTAAACATCTCAATCATGAAGAAAAATTTACCTTATCAAAATTAATTTACGAGTATTCAGATATATTCCATCTACCCGACGAACAGTTAACACATTCTGATGTTTTGCAACATCCTATCAATGTCTCTCACCCTACTCCGATAACATCCAAATTTTATCGTTTCCCAGAATGCCAGAAGAAGGAAAAAAAAAAACAGATTTCTAAAATGCTAAAACAAAAAATAATACAGCCTTCTGTGAGCTTATAATTCCCCATTATGGGTTGCTCCCACGAAAATGGATGCTTCTGGTGAACAAAAGTGGCGTTTAGTAGTTGATTATCGAAAATTAAATCAAGTAACAATAGGCGACAGCTTTCCTATTCCACTAATCGACGAAATTCTAGATCAATTAGGACATTCTAAATATTTCACAACTTTAGATCTAGCTAGCGGTTTCCATCAATTAAAAGTAAAAACAGAAGACATTCCTAAAACGGCCTTTTTCACGCCTAATATTAATTTTGAATATCTAAGAATGCCATTTGGACTTAAAAATGCTCCGGCAACTTTTCAAAGAGCAATGAATATAGCACTTAGCGGGCTACAAGGATTGCAATGTTTTGTTTATCTCGACGATATTGTTATTTATGCAAGCTTAATACAAGAGAATAATAATAAATTACAAGCAGTTTTTCAAACACTCAGAGATAATAATGTTAAGTTGCAGCCCGATAAATGGGAATTCATGCGACGATAAGTAAATTATTTAGGTCATTTGATAAATGAAAACGGAGTCCAACCTAATCCCGAAAAAGTAACTGCTATCAAAAAACATCCTCGCCCTAAAAATTCTAAACAGATAAAACAATTTTTAGGACTTGTTGGTTATAATCGTCGATTCATTAAAGATTTTTCTAAATTTGCAAAACCTTTAACATCATTATTAAAAAAAGACGCTTCTTTTCAATGGACAGAAACTCAAGAACGTTCATTTAAACATTTTCAAGATATATTAATTACACAACCTATTCTACAATTTCCAGACTTTTCAAAAGAATTTATCTTAACAACAGATGCATTAAAGTATGCTATCGGTGCTATTTTATCTCAAGGTGAAATAGGTAAAGATCTTCCAATTGCATATGCGTCACGTACGTTAAATTCTGCTGAATTTAATTATTCAACAAAAGAAAAAGAATTGTTATCTATTGTATGGGCTACTGAACATTGCAGACCTTATTTATATGGTCGCAAATTTTCAATTATTTCTGATCATCGACCAATAACGTGGTTATTTAACCCACTTGTTACGGATATCCCTATTTTCGCAAGATCTCTGTGATTTTTTATAAAAAGACTAATAAAAGCAACACTATATATAAGGTAAATGTACCAGTAGTCGTCAGCTTAAGGAAAAATTCAACTTTGCTACCTCAGTATACAATCATTTAAAGCGTAACGGCGTGTTTGACTATAACATTGCGTTCTCTCATATTTGTATATTATACTGCACATTAAATTATTCTACACATATTTACTGATAATTTTTAAAAAATAAAAATATAAGAAAACTACCATTTTGCCCAGTAGTCGACATACGCGAAATACATCTGAACGAGTACTCGCCACGTAAGTGCCCCAGTAGTCGTCAGCTTGATTTAAATACGAAGAATACTTATGTGTATTAAATTAAAATGCATTTTCATGTTTATAAATTATATTTATTGGCAATCATAACAAAAAAACTTTTTTACACTCTTTGACTGGCCCGCACATATTTCATGCACCCAGCATTTACACTTTAAGCACTGAATCATACTTTGTTGAGTATCTTCTTCACATATTTTACAGTACCAGCTGTCAGTTGTGATTTCTTTACGACTTTCATTACTTAACTGTCGTTTTTTCTTTGCACTTTCTTTATCAGGTTTCTTTTTCTCCATATTTTCTTGCCTTTGACGTTTTTTTCCTGAATTTTCTCAATTTTGTCAATCTTGTCCTTTTCTTTTTTCATAAAATATTGCTGCCATTCCAGTGACGTTGCTACCGCTGGAATTTTTCCTTTAATTTTTCTTTTTTTAAGTGTTGGTGTGCTGTTTGGCCAAAAAAGTGTGTTTTTAAAAGGCGTAGGAAATTCATTCTGTATTTTATCAGTAGGTATTGGTGAATGGTGCCTTAACTCTATGTTATTTTCTACTGGAATGCTGGTGTAACTAATTTCTTCGTTATTATCCATTTTGCTTTCAGTTTCTTTAATGCCTTGTATATCATGTGTTGTTGTAATAATATTGTTATTTTCGTGGGTTTCCAGTTCTGCACTGAGAATTTGTCTTTGTATTTCTTCTAAAACGTATAAAAAATATATGCTTGGGCTTATTTCGCTTCTAAGGTCTTTATAGTTACAATACCTGCGTTTTCGGGTCCGTCATTCAATATTTCAACAGTTCCTTCTAATGACTCTACGAACTTATTTTCATTTCTAATATTTTCCTCTTTTTTATTATGTCCTTTAGGATTTTCCTTACTCACGGCATTAATATCTTCACCGTTATGGCTACCTAAAAATAATGAAGAATATAATTTCTACAGCATTATATCTGTGATAATCACACTTACTTCCATTTTTACATATTTCTTTTAGAATTCCGGTATCAGTCACTTCATATAGCATACAGTTCTCATTATTTAGAATTTCGTTTATCCAGATACTGTCATCTATTTCATGTTCCCCATTCATAATATTGTTCAGAGGTTCTCTAACTTTATTTTCATTCTCCATTTCGTCCATCTGAGTAACTGTATTTTCATTTTCACCTGTTAGTGCATTTGCAGTTCTATTCTTCACTTTCTGCCAAAAAGAGAACAAAGATGTATCCTCCAAAGCACCTGTCCACTGATTTCCTGCGAGTTTAAAAAGAGATAGCTTCTCCGGAGCAATTTACATTTCGACAAATCGTAAATAATCTATACATTTGGGATCATAAGTAGAAGACGTTTCATCGGTTTTCTTGTCAACTGACAGTGTAGAATAATCCAATGCATTTGCGGTGAATGGGCAAAGACCACAACGTCGAAAACCATTACGTAAAATATCAGGAGTAACGTGTTTTAAGGCTTGCTTTAAAATGGGGCAAAAATTTTCTCGTTTAATGGGCAATCCAGTATTTCGGATTCTGAAATCATACACCTCTTTTTTCCAAGCCGTTTTTAGTGGACGAAAGACTGCGACATTCATCGGCTGTAAAATATGTGTGGCGTTTGGATAGAGCGCGACAAGCTCCATTTTTTTCTCCATGCAAAAATCACTTAACGCCATTGTTAAATGTGACGCATGACCATCACAGAAGACAATTATTGGAAATGGAGTGTTGTTTTTTACTAGCCAAGGGTAAAATATATTGCCAAAGTATTCAAAAAAAGTCTCGCCAGTCATCCTACCATTATCGGATCTGCCTATTGCCCATTCGTAAGGTACAGAATTTGACAGTCTCTGCGGAATTCTTTTCAAATTCACCACAATCATTGGGGGGGCGATATCTCCTGCAGCATTAGCCATCAACAAAGTGGTAATACACTCCTTCTCCTCCGAACTTATGATGGTATGAACGGTTTTTTGGCCCTTTTTTGCCAAAACTCTATTATCTTTAGGAGAGAGAAAATGCAGTTTCGTCGCAATTAAAAACTCTTCTACTGTCATTTAGAGCTTCTAAAAGATTATTCTCCTGCATATGCATTTTAACTTCTTGGAACCAGCGTCTCAAACATTCTTCATTTACAGTAGCTCGCCTTGAAGTCAAATTTTGCGCACTTCTTTCGGCAACTGCGGGATGTCGCCTCAAAAAAGCTTCATACCAATGACGGCCGGGTCTGCCGTCTTTGAAAGGATTAGGCCTCTTTAGCTGTTTTAACAGCATTTCAACACTCTCTATTAACTGTTGTGTTTTTTATTGGAAAACGTTTCGAGGCAAGGTAAAGGATCCACTTTTCTAGCAAATTTTCTTCAGTTTGAGATAAAATGGAAGTCGGTCCCATTTGTCTCTTCACCGGCCTTCTACCTTTCACCTTATCGGCTAAATGTACTTCTGGGTACATTAAACTTTTTGGCTGCTGAATAAACTGAAGCCCCATTTTGAACTTCTGAAAGTGCCTTTATCATATTATCTTCAGGATATTTTAACAGTTTTGCCATATTCACCCAGAAGTCTCTTATGTTGACCTAGTAGTCGTCATATTGTAAATAACACTGTTAAAACTTTATTCTTTAATAATCCATATGACGTCTACTGGTACGTCCATTTGCAGATGATTGTATTAGTAGTTAATGTAATAATATTTAGCATATGTGTATTAGAAGACAGAATATTTGGATTTTAACCTTAGTTGCCATTTTCCCAATAGTCGGCACTAGTGACGACTACTGGGACATAACGCATTTTAGACTGTACCAGTAATCGTCATAACAAAATTTTAACATTTGGCAGCATATAACCTAAGAATTTCTGTAATTTTTGTTAAATTAGATCTTTTCTAGTCATATAAAATATATAAGGAACATGCATCACTAATAGTAACACACATGCCTTAGTTTAAAACTCGTGACTCACCTTAACGAAAACACGAAGTATTACTAGAAAGCCAGTCGATTCTGGAACACGCCAACTTTGAGTAGCCATATAAAATCACAGAAACATTCCCGCCAAACAAATGTTGCCAAAACAGCATATATAACTCTGATAAATCCTCTATAATATAAGTTTTAGCGATAGATGGCGTTGTTAGCTTAATATTTATAAATGTTTACAAAAACTGACGACTATTGGGACATTGACGACCACTGGTACTTTTACCTTACGGAACGCTAGTAATATGTACCACTGCCTTTTGCATTTTTACAAAACTTATCAGAAAAATCAATTCACTAGTTTCTGAAAGTATCTACATTGATTGAGTTCTTTTGCATAATAAAAACAACCAACATATTAAATATTATTATTTTTAAGACGAAATTTTAGTTTGAAACTTTATGATTGGGTCTTCTGTGTAGGGACCAATTTAGTCCTTTATGATTTACGGAGGACTTCAACAAATAACAAAAATAACACAACAAACAATAAAGAATAACAATATATTTACAATTTAATAAAAGAAGAGCGCAGGTAGGTCAGAGATTTAAGTGAAGGTCAGAGAAGAACTGCTTGTCATTGAAAATTGAAGAAGAAGAAATGTCCAGAAGGAGGAGCTAATAGATAGTAGGTGAAAGTAGGGTACCAATAGGGTGGTACGAAGAATAGGAAATTTTTAGAGATAAGAAATACTAAGAAATAGATTGTAGTTCCAAACCACCGAAAAAACCCATCGTAAAGGTGTGATTAAGAAATATTGAAGGGTGCAGGCGTCATGCGGTTAGTCTACGAAAGATGAACTGTTAATAGGATTATCGGAAACTACAAGTAATAAAGTAATTAAGGTATAGAAATAGAATACATAAGAATAGGCGTTTAAAATATTTACACAGGAAGAGAAATATTTACATTAATACAGATAACAAGGAAATATTATACAAAAAAAATCGTACGTACTTTGAAATATTTACAAAAGAATTAAAGGTTGAATGTCCCATCGATACGCGAAATATCATACCACTTTTTTTTATGACGGCCCGCGAATTTTTCTGCGCGTCATCACAGTGATATAATTCAAAGCAATTTTTGGGATGAAGGGACACGTTACATTTCTTGCAAAAAAACCATGGCATTTTTGTGACATACAGCACATCGCAACTGATCAGTTCTATACTTTATTATATGGCCGATGTCATCATAATATGGAGTTTCTTGAAAACTGTGTGATGCGCGCCCTGGTTTTCGCTGTACACCCTTTCCATAAGTTTCCAACAAACTTGTCGCAACGCTCTTTCGAAATTTGAGATGGTCATATTCTCCTCCGTTGCTTTTACAAAGCTGCCAGGCGTTATGCACAGTCATGTCCAAACAATGGAAAATAAGGCAGAAATACCACTTTTTTCCTTGAGTGCTTGTGCGATATAAAGCAATGTTCTGGTCGGATCTATCAACGCCGCCCATATTTTCATTGTAAGTTTTGATAGCAGCAGGTAGGTCAATTTGTATATATCGCTTATGTTTCTGAGAGAACCTCCTGGTTTTTACAGTTGGTGTAACTTTTAAAGCATTCGAAGCAACTGTGACCACTTTATTATCATTCCATTTGCAAACTAGAATTTCTTCATCCTTAGCCGATTTATACTTAAATGTACCACGCTCAGATTTCTCCATTTCTTTGGTTCCTCGGCAATAGACAACCAGACAGTCGATTTTCTTTGATCGTTCCAGTAGCTTTCAAACCTCGTTCACGTAGCTCATCGATCAAGGTTATCGAAGTAAAAAAATTGTCGAAAAACAGATGGAAAGGAGCTTGGTTGTCTATCTTACGGAGAACGTCAGAATATTGCAAAACTATGCTTGCCCCTAATCCAAGTTTGCTATATTCTAGCAAATCCACTACAGATTTCCCTTGGTATGGGAGAAACCAGATAACATATCCAAGACGAGTTGCGCCCACCCAAAGTTTGTATCCCCATCTTATTAGTTTGCTACGAATATATTTTTTACAGGAATGGCCGCCATAATACGATATCCTTGCTTCGTCGATACTGTGATTTTCTTCGTATGGGGAATATGTCACAAAATTCGAATTCAGCATATCGAAAAGTGGTCTAACTTTTGCGAATTTATCATTTGCGTTCAAGTTGGAATTATCACAACAGTATAAATGAGACATAATAAAAGTAAATCGGTCTCTTGATAATGAATTAAATATTATTGGCATACCACAATCAGAGGCGTTTTCCCAGTACATGTATCTCCTTGGAACACTGACATACCCACTGTACAGAAGTATACCAATGAAACACTTCATTTCTTTAATTGTAACATTCCCTTCTTTGTTTTTGAATTGAGCATACCGATTGGTGTAGTCAACCATCATCTTTATTATTGTATCGTCAAATAAACATTCAAGAAAATACAGAGGGGTTTTTTCAACTTAGTACTTTTCATATCATCCCAGATTTTATAGCCTGGTTCGGTATCTCGAGAAAGCCATGCGTAAACTTTATTCTTCTGTATGGTGGTTACAGTTGGTGGACACGGAGTACTTACACCTTGAGGCCTCGTACTGGATAGGTGGTACGATCTTAGGGGTTTAGCTATCTGAGCTAAAGGGACGCAGTTTTCTTTATCCTCACTTAATGAAGAGTGTTCACCCGCAATTTCTGCGTGGGCCCTCAGTTGTGAGCCAGGTAAATTATGCAGTGACACTATATTTTCGTCACCGGAGTCTTCATCGGTTACGTCAGCATTACAATTTTCTGGTGGGAAAATTGTGATCGCACCAGGAACAGGCTCATCCTCAAGTCATAGACTTTGTATATCGTGACCTAAAACAATGAAATACCACAGTGCATAATACTAGAGTCTCATATACGGACCACTGAGTTTATCATTGAATTGGCAACAAGAAATATGAGAAAGTTGATTATTATGCTATCAATTTACAAAAAGAGATCAACAATCTTCCATATTCTGATAAGAAATACTCAAAAATATAAAATAATCATGGCTGTACTCACCTTGCAAGACTCATCATAAAATTGGTGAAAATAACAATTCGTACACAAACGACCTAATGGTTTCTTCTATTCAAAGGATTTAAATGAAAACAATCTATATTTTCAAAATTTAAGTGAAATTCATGACTTATATTCTATTCCTCGGGATATCAAACAATATGATTTCATTTCTTTATCAAGATCAAAATGAAACATATTTCTTATTTGCTAAATTAAATCATTTTGATAAAATATCATACAATGATATATTTTATTCTCTTCAAAATTTAAGAAAATAATTAATTAAAAATCAAGTCAACACCCTGTATCTTAGAAATCCATTAGAATTGAAATTAGATATGTTACCAGAAATGATTTTTTTTAACAAACATTATATTAAAATTATTCTTGTTAATAATCCTAAAATCAGACCAAATAATAAAGAAGATATTTTGAAAATATTTTCAGAAAATCATGAATCTTCAATATCAGGTCATTCATGTTTCAAAAGGAGTTATTATGGAATTAAAGAAAATTACAAATGGAAACATATGAAAAGAGACATTCGTACTTTAGTAAAATCACGTTTTACATGTCAACTAAACAAGAAAAAAAAAAAATAGGAAAGCTAAAGCACCCATGGAAATTACCACGACTAGTAGTCGTTCTTTTCAACGATTAGCAATTGATATTGTAGGACCTTTACCTAATACCTAAAAATTTATTATGACTATGCAAGATGACCTAACAAAATTTTGTTATGCCGTTGCAATTGAAAATCATGAGGCAAAAACTTTAGCAAATGAACTTGTTAATTTTATAACTATCTTTGGTATTCCAGAAACTCTTTAAACTGATAATGGCTCTGAATTTACATCTAGTATTATTAAAGAAGTAAATAAACTTTTTAAAATACGTCATATTTTTGCTAGTCCATATCATCCTCAAACTAATGGTGCATTAGAACGTAGTCATTCTACTTTCAAAGACTATTTAAAACATTATCTTAGTAAACAACAAACAAATTAGGACGAATATGTTAATTTAGCTATGTTCACTTATAACACACATATTCACCAATCAACAAAATTTACTCCTTATGAATTAATATTTGGACACAAAGCTCAAATCCCTAGTTCGTTAACAACAAAACCAGAATTTCGTTATACTTATGATGACTATTATCATAATCTCAAATTAAAATTAAATTCAGCTTTTGGCTTAGATAAACTTTAGAGGGAGAGATCTGCTTCTCAAGAAGATCAGCCCCGCGTACCGGAATTAGTCAGGATTGGCGCAGCGCCGGCGAGGCAAACGTCGATTCCGGAGCAAGAAGCCCCAAGTCTGGCCGCACTGACAAAAACCATGAAAGATAGAGCTGATAGCCTTTTTCTTACGGGACGTATAAATGGGAAATTGTGTTCGTTTCTATTGGATACCGGAGCAAGCAGGTCTATTATACGAGCCAACGTGATGACTAGAAGTAAGCTTCAACCGACCCAATGGAAGCTACGTACGGCCACCGGAGAAATGGTAAATGTCCATGGTGAGAGCTACGTCAGAATCCGCATAGGAAAGACCTCCTTCCGACACTGCGTGCTTGTGGCCGAAATTGAAGACAACGTCATTCTGGGCTTGGACGTGCTTCGGAAATACGACTTTTACATGAGTTTCCAAAGAAAAGCCGTGATCTTAAACGGAGAAGAGTTCAAGCTAACTACTCAGGACACCGTAACATCTCAAGTCCGAAAGCTAGAAACAAGAACGGAAGACTCGCAACGCCTTCCAGAAACCTTGTCGAAATTGTGCCAGGAAGCAGGTGACAAATGTAATCCTAACCAACGACGTCAAATAAAAGGATTACTAAAGAAATACCAAGATGTCTTTGAAGTACAAGGTGGCAAGAAGGGGCGAACCAACGTCATGCACAAAATAAATACTGGCGAGGCGCAACCTATCCGTCAGCGACCCAGAAGACTACCACTGGCCAAATGAGAAGAGGCTGAGAACATCATAATTGCAATGCGAAGGGATGGGGTAATAGAACCATCTACTAGCCCTTGGACATCGCCGGTAGTCCTGGTCAAGAAAAAGGATGGCTCGACACGCTTCTGTGTGGACTACCGCCAAAGAAACTGTTAAATCAAATTGTTTTGAGAAAACTTAATATGTACCTACTAAATGTTTATTCTCGTTGGTATTAATATTACTTCTTGGTATTGTTTATTCAGGCACCGAATACTGGTGAACAGTTCCATCATTGTTTTGTCTAGGTAGCAATCTTTGTTCGGCGACAACAGAGAATAAATATGATTAGAAGTCAGTTCTAGATCTGCTTTCTGTACGAAACAATGTCAACTTATTAATACGTTCCTTTAAATATATTTTATTTCTTGACTAAATCACTGTGTTTACTCTCAATACTCAACAGGTTATGGGCCCAGAACACAAGTAGTAAGAAATAATTTAACGTAACGTACATTTTCGTAAGTTTTTTCGGGTTAGTTTTGATCGGGAATTCTTTAATCGTTCGGATACGAGCAGCCGTGCAGTGTATTGCGAAATGGAGGTCGACAAATTAAAAATTGAAAAACTAAGTGATGCAGATAACTGGCAGATGTGGCAGTTTATAGTGCAAACTATTCTGGATAGTGAAGGTGCGTTGGCCGTCTGTCAAGGAACTGAAGAAAAACCAAATTCGAGTGACCAGGAATTTGAAAAGAATTAAAGAAATGGACAAAAGCTGACAGATTTGCTCGAAAGCTGTTTGTTACGTCTGTGGAAGCTAAACCCCTACAATTACTGATGAACTGCGAGACAGCGCGTGATATGTGGCAAAAGTTACATAGCGTCTATGACCTGAAATCAGAAGAAAGTCTGTCTTTAGTTCAAAAGCAATTTTTCGAATACAAATGGCAATCTGGCAGTAATATGGCGCAACATGTATCGAAGTTAGAGCAATTGGGGAGTAAAATGAAGAAACTTGGTGGAGAGATTCCGGAGTCTATGGTGATGACGAGAATATTATCAACCCTACCATCCACGTATAATCATTTCCATAGTGCGTGGGAGTCTACAGAACCAAACAAAAGAACTTTGGAAGTTTTAACGACTCGTCTTTTAACTGAAGAAATGCGCATGCAGAAGCAAGAAGATCAAGAAGTTGAATCGACGGTTGCTCTGTTATCCAAGCAAAAACTTAAAAACAAAGGAAGTGCTCAAAAGAAATCGTTTAAATAGCAACTTCGTTGTTTCACTTGCGGAAAAACTGACCATTTTCGAAAAGATTGTTCGGGATGTGCTTCATGTGGTTCGAAACGACATCTCAAGAAAGACTGCCCCAAAAAGTCGAAATCGCGAGGTGAATCAACACGCTTTCGTTGGTACCGCGTCTTTCGGTGGTGATAACGATCAATGGTTAATGGATTCTGGTGCGTCGGATCATATGACAACTACAATGGACTGGTTTTGTGAATTTGAAAAATTTGCTGATCCAGTGATGATTGAAATCGGAAATGGTTCTAAATTAACGGCATTGGGTCGTGGTGTAATCAATGTTGAAACATTCAATGGTTCCGTCTGGCTTTCTGAAAAAATGTATAACGTACTGTATGTTCCAGATATGGTGCATAATTTATTTTCCGTAAAAGCAGCATCAAAACGTGGTGTTGATTTTACTATCAGCAAAAAAGGAAAACGGTGTGTGTT
The DNA here is from genome assembly GCA_029378335.1 of Agrilus mali. NCBI lineage: Eukaryota > Metazoa > Arthropoda > Insecta > Coleoptera > Buprestidae > Agrilus > Agrilus mali. The sequence continues at coordinate 12,494,978 of CM055662.1, forward strand.
TACGCGAAACGGGAAAATTGAAGCAATCGGCAAAAAGTTCAAAAACCTTTATCGTATTGTTTTGCGGGTCGTTTTACCCAAATCGGCGTGCGTCGCGAACTCCGACAATTCACTTCAACTTTGGCACGAAAATAACTTGGATAGAATTTGCGGTAGGTTCGTTATGAAACATTGTAATAATATAAAATAATAAAATTCAAAAATTCACACAATTTTTTATTAGGAATTCTAACATATACGTTTCGACCTCTCGGTCACTATCAAAGAGGATTACAAGAATACTGAGTATTTTTGAATTTTATTATTTTATATTTGGCACGAAAGACTAGTTCATCAAAATAAACGACATGTTCGGGATATTTTGAAACAAAACGGCGTGACAGTATCTGGAGTTGACGATGACGACTTATGTGATGGTTGTGCATTTGGAAAGATGCATCGGCAGCCGTTTGGAAGAAGAAAAGAATCTGCCAAGGAGGTGAGAGATCTCATCCACTCCGATGTATGTGGACCCATGAGTGTACGGTCACCGGGTATGAAACGCTACTTTGTACTATTCAAAGACGATCTAAGTGGAAACCGAGTTGTTTATTTCTTGAATCAAAAATCAGAAGTAAAAGAAAAACTTGAACTTTTCTGTGCGGAAAGTAAGACGCGTTTTGGTAGAAACATTAAAGAATTAAGAACTGATGGCAGGACTGAGTATAACAACAAAGATGTTCGCGCCTTTTTAAATCATAATGGAATAAAGCATACGGTTACAACACCATATACGCCACAACAAAATGGTTCAGCAGAAAGAGAGAATCGAACTATTATGGAAACTGCACGTTCTCTTCTTTATTCTAAACCAAATTTACCAAAATTTTTATGGGCCGAGGCGGTCAACACAGCCGTATATGTGATTAACAGAACGGGAGCAACGAAATTTGCGAACAAAAGTCCATTTGAGCTTTGGTACGGCAAGAAACCAAAATTTGAAAATTTCAAGGTTTTCGGAACAGAATGTTTTGTTCATATTCCTCAAGAAAAACGTCAAAAATTAGACAAGAAGGCCTTACGTGGTTATTTTATGGGCTACACAGAAGGGGTCTCTGGTTATCGTGTTTGGGTTCCAGAAATACACGATGTTGTTTTAAGCCATGATGTAATTTTTAAGAAAGAAGTTACTGATAAGGTGGTGCCTATAAATAACAAAGTGGAAACTAATAAAATAGATGAATCAGATGAAGATGTAGATGACACGTCTGAGCTTGAAGAAATCTTAGAGGAAAATGAAAAAGAACTTCCGAGATTAAGAGATAGACATAAATTAAAACAACCGGATTTCTATGGTGTACCAGTACCGATGTTTGCCTCAAAAGAACCTACAAATTATGAGGAAGCCATGAAATCAGCTGATATGAAACAATGGAAACAAGCAATGGACGATGAGATGCGCTCGTTATTCAAAAACAAGACATGGACCTTAGTAGATAAACCATCCAATGAAAATATCATTGATAATCACTGGGTTTATAAGATCAAAAATGATGAGAATGGATATCCAACCTTTTACAAAGCCCGTCTTGTTATAAAGGGTTTTTCTCAAAGAAAAGGCATTGATTATACGGAGACTTTTAGTCCAGTGGCAAGGTACGATACTGTTAGAGTCTTGCTAGCCACTGCAGCAATGCAAAATCTATGTCTTCGACAATTCGACATCAAAACGGCTTTTCTGTGTGGTACACTAAACGAAGAAATATACATGAGTCAACCGGAAGGTTATGAAGATGGCTCATCAATAGTGTGCAAGCTATTAAGGAGTCTGTACGGTTTGAAGCAAGCTTCACGCTGTTGGAACGAATGTTTCACCGAGTTCCTACAGAGTCAAGGATTCAGGGAGAGTACTGAAGACCCATGTTTATTTATCAGTAAAAGACCAGAAAAAGCCTTTATAGTTTTATATGTGGATGACGGATTAATAGCAGCAGACGATGAAAACTTCGCTGAAGAATTTTTAAAAAAATTTATCTCGAAGATTTGAAGCCAAAATCATTCAAACAGTTAATAGTTTTCTTGGAATGGAAATTACAATAATGGATGGATCACTATTTGTTTGTCAGACAGCTTATGCAAAAAGAATTTTAGAGAAATTCAATATGGCAGAATGTAAATCAGTATCCACACCAATTCAAAGTGATTGGGATGAAGCTATAACTGAAGGAAATGAAACTAAAGATTTTCCTTATAGAGAAGCAGTTGGAAGTTTGATGTATTTACAACTGATATCTAGGCCAGATATTGCTTTCGCTGTTGGAATTGCATCCAGAGCATTAGACAAACCCACGAATGCTCATATTCAATTGGTTAAACGAATTTTTCGTTATATCAAAGGAACACTAGAACTTGGGTTGGTCTACAACAAAGAAGGATGTTTTGAAGCTTATAGTGATGCCGACTACGCTGGCGATAAAATCACAAGAAAATCGACTACCGGAGTGCTTTACAAATTGGGAAATTCAGCCGTAGTGTGGAAGAGCAGAAAACAACAATGTGTAGCGCTATCCACAACAGAGGCGGAATTCGTAAGTGCGGCCGAAGCAGTGAAAGAAATCGTGTGGTTAAATCGATTATTAAATGAAATCGATGTGAAAATAAATAATAGTGCGTTATGTGTAGATAACATGAGTGCTATAAAACTTATCAAAAATGGTGAATTTCATCAAAGGTCTAAACATATTGATGTGCGTTTTTATTTTATAAGAGATCTTTATGCAAAAGGTATTATAGATATAATTTATGTTTCTAGCGAAAATCAACTTGCTGATTTGTTTACTAAAGCGTTAGTGAAACACAGATTTGAATTGTTAAGAAGTAATCTAGGCTTTGCATTTAAGAATGATGTTTGTGCTTGATTCAGAATTACTCTTGTTACTCATTTATGTATTTGTACAAATTAAGTTTTAGGGAGAGTGTTAAAGCAAATTGTTTTGAGAAAACTTAATATGTACCTACTAAATGTTTATTCTCGTTGGTATTAATATTACTTCTTGGTATTTTTTGGTCAGTTGTAACATATGGTATTACTGTCTGGGGAGGCACTCATGATAAAACTATCAACCCTTTACTTTGCGTCCAAAAAAAGATATTAAAGTTGAAATTTAATAAACCTTTGTACTATGAATCAGAAAAACTATTTTTAGAAAACAACATTATTAGCATAAAAAAGTATTTCGTTGAAAAGTCAATTTATACAAATTTTAACTCGAATCAAAGTATTTATTTAGAACGTAAACACAAATCATATAGAACAGTAAACATACCATTGAAAAAAATTAATAAAGAAATTGATCGAAGAAACTATTGCTATGTAGGTTGCAAAGCTTTTAATGCTTTGCCTATATCATATAAAGATAACTCGCTAAATACTTTAAAAAATAGTCGAACAATAAGAAAATGGTTGATAGCTCTCTCATCGAAGGAAATGAAAAGCCTTCTCCAACCGATAACATAATTTTCTGTTATTACAATAATTATACTTTTGCCCATATTATAATGTCTTACTTGAGCGGAATCAAATTGTGTAAAATTAGTATTAGTTAAAATATACTTAGAGATAGTTTAAGCAGGTTCGCGCACAGGCTTCGGCCTTTAGCGAAATATTGTACTTGTATATACTGTGTAAATATTGTAACCTTAAGTTGAACTCCTTGCTGATGCATAGAAAAAGTAGATTACTACCCATTCTTATGCCATCAACAAGGAGAACGTTGTACAACACTGTATTATATATTCTTATTACTTTTGTAACAATATTGTATACTTACACCTGTATAATAATAATAATGAGTATTGTTTATTCAGGCACCGAATACTGGTGAACAGTTACATCATTGTTTTGTCTAGGTAGCAATCTTTGTTCGGCGACAACAGAGAATAAATATGATTTGAAGTTAGTTCTAGATCTGCTTTCTGTACCAAACAATGTCAACTTATTAATACCTTCTTTTAATATATTTTATTTCTTGACTAAATCACTGTGTTTACTCTCAATACTCAACAGAAACAATGTGACGAAAAAAGACAGCTACCCCTTACCACGAATCGATGACACCCTGGATACACTGTCAGGGTCGACGATATTTTCCACCTTAGACATCAAGAGCGGATACTGGCAAGTGGCTTTGGACCGGGATGCCAAAGAGAAGACAGCGTTTTCCATCGTAACGGGACTGTGGCAGTTCAAGGTGATGCCGTTCGGGTTGTGCAACGCACCAGCCACCTTTGAACGACTGATGGAAACTGTCTTGGTTGGCTTAGTTGGGAAGACTTGCCTGGTATACCTCGACGACATCATTGTAGTCGGAAAGGACTTCAACGACCAACTGAAAAATTTGGAGGAAGTGTTCCGAAGACTCCGTGATGTCCACCTAAAACTAAGCCCCAAGAAATGTCAGCTATTTCAAGAGACCGTTAAACTACCTGGGGCATGTAGTATCCGGAGACGGCGTTTAAGTCGACCCACAGAAAATCAGGGCCGTGCAAGAGTGGCCTGTACCTGCTGACGTCCATCAAGTCAGAAGCTTCCTTAGACTCTGCACCTACTATAGACGTGATGTTCCCGGAATTGCTAAAATTGCTAAGCCTCTGACACGACTCACAGAAGAGAGTAAGTGGACCATTTTGTTGGGAGCAAGACTGCCAAGCTGCCTTTGAACAACTAAAGAAAACTCTCTCTTCTACACCTATGTTGAGCTATCCTCTACCAACTGGAAAGTTTATCCTGGACACCGACGCTAGCAATATTGGAATTGGCGCGGTTCTGTCACAAATACAGAATGGCGAAGAAAAAGTGATCGGCTACTTCAGCAGAACTCTATCCAAACCAGAACGGAATTACTGCGTAACCAGACGCGAATTGTTAGCCGTAGTAAAAAGTGTGGAGCATTTCTACAAATACCTCTACGGAAGAAAGTTTTTGCTACGAATCGACCATGCCGCGTTGAAATGGCTGCTGAATTTCAAGAATCCCGAAGGCCAAGTAGCCATATGGATAGAGAAGCTGCAAGAGTATGACTTTGACATCGAGCACCGAGCGGGAAGAAGCCATAGAAACGCCGACGACTTATCTAGAAGACCTTGCCCGGATAATTGTAAACACTGTCAACGCGCGAGAAACACGAAGAGGTTAGAAGGATAACTATCCTGGACGAGCAGTGGCAGCCCGACAAGATAAGGCAGCACAACATTCCGACGTGCTCCTAAAATTGTTCCTGTATTGGAAGAAAGAAGGCAGAAGACCAACCTGGCAGGAAGTGGCTGCTAAGTCAACAGAAGTAAAATCGTTGTGGGCTCAATGGGATTTCATTGAAGAAGAAGATGGTCTCCTGAAGCGCGTTGTTGAGAATCAAGACGGTACAGAAAGCAGACGTCAACTGGTGATACCGAGAAGCTTGGTAAAGGAAGTCCTGCAGTGCCTCCATGACGACCCTTCGGGAGGACATTTTGGCGTAAGAATACCCTTGGCAAAGTGCATGAACGGTTTTACTGGGTCAACTAGAAAAAGGACGTGGAAGATTGGTGCAGAAAGTGCACGACGTGCGCCGCCACTAAGGGATCTCAGAAACGACAGCTTGCTCCTTTGCGGCAGTATAACGTCGGCAGCCCATTCGAGAGAATTGCAATCGATGTTGCCGGACCATTCCCAGAATCCGAAAATGGAAATAAGTACATCGTAGTGGCAATGGACTACTTCACGAAATGGGTTGAAGATACAACTTATAGATACAACTGGCCTTATTGGATATCTTATATGCAAGCCCCTTGTACTAATCTCTCAAAATTTTTAGTCAAACGAATCTCAGAGCTCATAAATTTTAAACCTAGTTTCTCAATTAAAAACTCACTAGACCTTATTAATAAAATCTCTCATTTAGACTTACCTAAAAATTGCAAATTTATTTCATTCGATGTTTGCAATTTGTTTTCTAGTATTCCTCCTAATGAAGTTTTAAATATAGTTAAATTCCACCTACAAGACAATTTGGTAATATTGATTGATTGATTGAGGAAATAATCACATTACTTAATATTTGCTTAAAACAAAATTATGTTGTTTTCGAAAATACCTATTACCAGCAACAAGAAGGCCTTGCATGGGCAACCCGCTGAGCCCTTTACTGGCAGAATTATTTTTGAATAATTTAGAAACAACAATTAGTAGAAATATTCTGTTTATGAAATGCTTGTATTGGTACCGTTAAGTAGATGACATTTTAGTTTGCTTTTTAGGAACTGACAGACAAATGTCTCAACTATTAAATTTTTTAAATAAATTACACATAAAAACTAAATTCACTTTAGAAGTAGAACAAAATAGATCCATAAATTTTCTTGACTTAACTATTTCTAATATAAATAACAAACATTCATTCTCAATTTATCATAAAGAATCTCACACTGACACTATTATACATTCAAAAAAATTAGCTAGAAAAACTCAAAATTTAGTTTATCCGTATATAGCTACCAAAAAAACTAACTTCAATTCACTCACATACTTAGGGAATTTTTCAGTTAAAGTGGGCAAATACATATCAGATTACACTAATTCAATAATTTCCTTTAAAACGAACAATAGACTTCGTAAATACATAAAAAACAATAAAGATTATTCTAATAGAGACACGAAATCAGGGGTTTACAAATTAAATTGCGGTAGTTGCAACAAATCCTATATCGGCCAGACTGGTAGGTGCTTTAAAGATCGCATAAAAGAGCACAAAAAAAGTTTCGAAAATAAAAACGATAATTCAACTTATGCGCTACATTTAATGGACAACAATCACAGTTTCGATGAAAATTTCAAAATTTTACATATAGAAAATAAAGGCCTAAAATTGAATTTATACGAAAGTCTGGAAATTAATAAGTTAAATAAAAAAGGATTGATAATTATAATAATTATTATCATTATAATGAATGACCAATTAGACACGAACAATTCCCCTCTGTTGAACATTTAGTAGAATATGTATAGTTTATCCCCTCTTTTGTAATTAGTATTTAAGCGAATTGTTATTTAGTTTAAGTTGTATTACTTTCTTCCACCTGAAGAAGCCACTGTGTGGCGAAATGTACATTGTGGTACAATAAATTTGTGTTTGTAACTTGTGTTATTTTATTTCTTCGATATTATGGAGTTACAATATTTGAAAGCTTCCTCGATACAATAATTAACTCTTTCACGAGCGTTCCCGCCACTGTAGTTGCCGGCTGGTTTGGAAGGGCGTACGCTTCAACCCATTTCGTGAAGTAGTCCATTGCCACTACGATGTACTTATTTCCATTTTCGGATTCTGGGATGTTAATACGTTGTAACTTATGGTTTAGAAGTCTAGTAAAATTATAATTATCCTTAAAAATATCTTTTAATCCATTTAGGTGTTTAGATAGAGATTGTTCATTTTGGTATAAATTTTATATGCTCAAATTGAATTTAGTAATTGTAGTTGTTACTACCTGAACTTGATTTTTTAACAGATTTTGTAATTCCGAAATATCCTTTGCCAACCTATTTAAACAATTGCTAAAGTACTCGCCATCGGAGGCATCTATGTTTCCAGTAAATGATTTAACTATGCTACCAACTTAATTAACTAAACCTCTCTTAGGTCTACTAGTTTTTAGCTTATCTTTTAAGTTCACTATCCTATTTCTAAGAGTTTTATCTTGTTTAAATAATAATTTCAAATGAGGATAAATGAAAGTATAGTAGTCTAGTAGTCATGAAATTCTCAATTCGTGAATGTTAGTGGTTCATTTAAAAACCCACTCTTATTTTCGAATTTGTTAAAGACTTCTAGATTATGATCTAAAGCTTTGAAAATTACGTTTAAATCTGAATACTTTAAGATGTTCCAATTTCGATTCTGATTATAAACTATACCTAGTTTTTCTATACAAATTTCTTTTGAATCGATGGGAATGATTTCCTGACAGTTATACCCAATTAGGTTGAGGAAGATGTACATGGCAGTGATCCACACATATTTATTCCGAGTTTTCCTCTTCTGAAACAAAACTTGATTTTAATTGGTCTATGTGAAAAATTTTCTCTTCTGTCTCTGAAATTTTAATCTTAGCTGTACGGTTATTTTTGATGTCGATGATTTTATGGGGCCTTTATAACGTGGTTGAGTTTTATCCTGAGAAAAGTTCTTAGCGTAAACTAATTGATTTATTTCTATATTTACATTTTGGATTTTCTGTTGCGTAAGTTCTCTTTCTTTTTTCGAACTTTCCAGCAATTTTGTCGTATATAGTAGACATTCTTTGCCGATGTCCTTCTACGTATTGGTCATAGATTACTATTTCCAAATTACAATTAAACATGTCATGGTGAGTTAGATGACTAAAAACTATTTCATTTGGAGTATATCCTATGTTTGATACAATTGAATTATTGTAAACTATTACTGAATAATTAATTAAGGTGCCTAGTGGATCGTTTGGGCGTTGTGTTTGTTGAATTCTCAAAATTTCGGCTAAAGTAGCATGAAAACATTCAACAGCGCCGTTCGATTGAGGATGATATCTCACACTTTTTTGGTGTTCTTTTTTGTATAGTTCGCAAAGATTTTGTAAACTTGAATTTATAAACTCGGTTCCCTGATCTGATTGAATAGTTTTCGGTACTCCATAGTGCTACATATAAATTAACAATTTCTTGACTATTTCAGTTCCTTTAGAATATTGTAAAATGTAGGCTTGACCTAACTTACACAAAGCGTCGATTATTGTTAAGAATATTGATTTTGCATAATAAAACGAATCAATAATTTCTCAAAAGGTTGTGAATAAACATCAGTGAGAGCCGGTTGTGAATTTTGAATTTTACGGTTTATTTTTTGTTAAGAACAAATGGTACAAGTAAGGTAAGTGATACAAATAAGGCCTACCTAATTTGAAACACTCAAATCTTGATAAATTATTGGAAAAGGTGATAAATAAAAGCGAGGCATTATTCTTTGGTTCATATATTTTAAGTAATTAAGAAAACATATTGTAATCTTTTATCAAAAATTACTCAAAAAGAGGTAGAACCTTAGCTTTGGGCCTTTTTAAAACGTAGTGATCGAACAAAGCCTATATCCTTAAATTGTAGGAATATTGCTATCAAAGTGTTAATCTATATAAATATAAATTTCTGAGCCTTTCTTTCAAGTTTTTCCATGAGATCCTTAAACAACTTTGTAAGTTATTTTACTAAATATTATGCTTAAATTGTTAGTCAGACTTGAAGTCGCATATAAACAAGAAATAGAGAATAATATATAAAAAAAGGTATCCAAACAAACAAAAATTAGAAAATTAACATATCTTCTTAAAAATATTATTAAATATTGAAAAATAAAATTATTTTCATAGGCCTTAATTAAACAAGGTAACTAAATAAGGCCTTGGAACTTAATAAGTACCATAATTTTCGAGACAATTTTGGTCATTAATATTTATTCGAGGTGGTATAGGTGTTCTATGGGGGAGGCAGATGAAAATACTCGAAGGGTCAGGTGTGGCGGGAGATAGGATTGACGTGAGTCAGTATATGTTTCAATATTTCAGAATTCCTATTAAGGCCTAGGGTCAGCAAATAAGGCCTATTTTAAAAGTAGGCTTTATTTAGTACATTGTACTTCATAAATGTTATAAGCAGTATTTAATTCGCATATTCTAAAAATTACAATTTAAAATCATAGTAATCTTTTTGATGAGTTATATTGTGATCCGTATACATTACTTGAAACAAAACTTCAAAGAATAACGTATTAAAATTCGATAGAAATTACGACAAATTAATAACGCGCAATGAAAACGCTCGTCCGCCACAAACGACCGGCCACAAGTGTCGCTGCGAGCGCGAGCGGGCCTCTGGCGCACTGTTTTCTGAGTCGTGGGACTGTCGTCTATCCGTGTGTAAAATATTTTTGATGTAAATATATTTTAAATGACTTTTCCGCACTACAGGCCTTATTTGAGCATAGGCCTTATTTGTATCAGGTACCTTACCTATTTATAAATTCTTCGATAGTTATTTTCATATTAGTCCAATAGTGATAACGCTTTAAATTTTCATAAACTTCGTTTATACCACGATGTCTGTCAAACTTTTCATGTTCGTCTTAAATTAATTTGATAGGCGTTTCATCGTAATAAATTATTACTCCTGTACATTTTAAAAATGTTGGCGAATTATCTAATATGTCTGGTTTTAGGAAAAATGAGTACAGAGCTTTTTCTATAATATCAATGTGATTTGTGGGAAATGCGTGAAAGTGATAAATTTCATTGGGATCTAAATTAATTTTTACGTTCGACATTGTTTCATATAAATTTTCAAGTCTAGTTTTTTTATGATCATTCTGAACTCTTACAAAGATTAGTTTCTGTTTAGATGGTAAATTAATTACTTGAATAGGGTCATCATTAAGTATGTATTTTTCTTTAATGATACGTAAATGTCGTTGGGATGTAGTGTCGTAAAAGTAGAACAAATTTTTATGTAGTTTAAAATTCCAAACATGATTTGTCGAGTGTAATTTTGTTGATATTGGTTCTTGTAATATACGCTCGTCAAACTAACAATTCGTTTTCGTTAAATAATTGTTTTATTTGTTCATCGGTAAAGTCTTCTAAAGGTTCTTGATTTGTTTCCAAAACTTTTAATTTTATCTTAGATAGTGCGTCTGCATTTGTGTTATGACTTCCTTTTTTGTAACGAATTTCATATGAATATTCTTCCAACATGAGTCTCCACCTCATAAGGCGAGAACTAGGGTCTTTAACGGAGAACAGCCATTTTAACGGTTGGTGATCGGTGTAAATATAAAATTTCCTACCAAATAAATAGGGTCTTAACTGTTTTACTGTCCATACAATGGCAAGTAGTTCTTTTTCGGTGGTACTATATCTGGTCTCCGCTTCGTTTAAGGTTCGTGATAAATAACAAATTGGTGTATCGTTAGGAGGATCGCCTTGCGATAAGACTGAATCGATTGCAAAATCACTAGCGTCTGTCATTAGATTAAAGGGTTTAGTGAAGTCGGGAAATTGTAGAATTGGTTCAGACATTAGTAATTATTTACACGTTTCGAATGATTCTTTAAATTCGGTGGTTTGTTTTACCGATGCGTTTTTCTTCAAACATTTTGTTAAAGTAATAACACAAATTAACGAGATTTTCACAAACTTTATTTAAAAACGTAACATATGTTTCGCCAAACTGGCTTCTTCAGACGACAGAGTATTATTCTTCAAACAGGTATTAAAAAACCAGATGTTCTGCGTTGCTAGACGAGATCTTAGTATCAGTTTGTAGTAATATTTGGTCAAATCACTTATTTTAGCTTCTTTCAAACTTTGAATAGTTTCGACCTTTACTTGATGAAAATTCATTATAATAATAACACAAATTAACGAGGTTTTCACAAACTGAAGAACTGAAGAAGCCAAAGTTTGGCGAAACATATGTTACGTTTTTAAATAAAGTTTGTGAAAATCTCGTTAATTTGTGTTATTATTATAATGAATTTTCATCAAGTAAAGGTCGAAACTATTCAAAGTTTGAAAGAAGCTAAAATAAGTGATTTGACCAAATATTACTACAAACTGATACTAAGATCTCGTCTAGCAACGCAGAACATCTGGTTTTTTAATACCTGTTTGAAGAATAATACTCTGTCGTCTGAAGAAGCCAAAGTTTGGCGAAACATATGTTACGTTTTTAAATAAAGTTTGTGAAAATCTAGTTAATTTGTGTTATTATTATAATGAATTTTCATCAAGTAAAGGTCGAAACTATTCAAAGTTTGAAAGAAGCTAAAATAAGTGATTTGACCAAATATTACTACAAACTGATACTAAGATCTCGTCTAGCAACGCAGAACATCTGGTTTTTTAATACCTGTTTGAAGAATAATACTCTGTCGTCTGAAGAAGCCAAAGTTTGGCGAAACATATGTTACGTTTTTAAATAAAGTTTGTGAAAATCTCGTTAATTTGTGTTATTATTATAATGAATTTTCATCAAGTAAAGGTCGAAACTATTCAAAATTTTGTTAAAGGTCTCGTAATATTAGCAAAATTTGGAATAAAGCGCTGATAATATTTCCTTTTGTGTTTGAGGTATGGGGAGTTTTTCAATAGCTTCTAATTTATAATTTTAATGTTCTCTCTTTTTCGGAAATATTAACAGCAGTTGTGATAACTTTATTATTCTCGATTCTTACAATTGCTGCAGGGATGATAATTTCTGGTGAAATTTTTTGCTTTGGTAAAATGCTTTCTTTCGCACATGTCGGGAAAGTTTGAAGTTGTATAACCTTTTCAGTTCTCGGTTCAATTGTAATGTAATTATAATTTATATTTAATGGTTTATTTAAATCGGTCGATAATTAAAAATCGCCAAACTTAATATTTAATCTAATATTTTTTCTAGAGGATTAATTTTTGCTTCAACTAGTTCCAAGAAGTCTATTCCAAACAGACCATCGTATTTGTCACTTAAATTTACCACATAATTTTTGTAAAATATCATAGATAATGATAATGATAATTAAAAATATCTGGGAAGTTTACTTCGCAGACGGAATTATAATTGTAATCCTTACAAAGGGAAGTAATAACAAAATTTTCTTGTTTGGTTGAAATATGAAATTTTGAAATAACACGAGGTGTAATTAAACTAAATTTACATCCTGTATCGATCAAGAATTTTACTTTACTTCTGGGCAAATATAAGTATAATAGATCACTATCATCTTGGTTAAAATCTGAAAATTTTACAATTGGTTTTCCTGGTTTGTCGGGGCCGTGTTCAGGGGAGTTTCGAGTTGTCCCTCGCTCGAACTCTCTGCTAAGTTGAAATGATGGTAATTTCTTTGGTTTCTATTTTGGGGATTAAAATTTGATTTGGGTTTTTCGAATGATTGATAATTTTGTCTATATTTATTTTGATTTTGGTCGTTGTGGGAAGGATAATTCGTTTGAAGTCGACGGTTTTTGATCGTAATTATTAGCTTGATTATTATATGGATTTCGATTAGAAAATGGTTTCCTAAACTGTTCCGCTCTTTCTCGTGTCCTACACTCTTGAATTTTGTGACCATTCTTTTTACAATACTTACAGAAAAGATTAAACTTCCGATCACGATGGGAAATTTTAGCATTTGCTTTGGTAACAGGTTGTGTTAAGCATTTACAATAGGGCGGTCATAGTATTCTGTTTAGACTGGAAAGAACAATTTGATAAACATTACGCACATCCGATTTCTACAGAGGTTGCTTACCGTACCTTATCAATTAAAAGAACTCGTTTGTTCGCTACTTCATAAAGAACAGACAACAAAGAACAAAAAGAAAAAAAACTCTATTATTATAATCTATGTATGTATGTACACATAATAATGTGAATAGGGATACAGAAATACAAATCTCAACACATTCTATAAATACAAGTTTTTTGTAATATGTATCAGTTCTGATATAGACTCGCTGGAGTAAAAACCGTTCCATAATACAATACACATTTTTTAGTAATTAAGTTAATCAGTGTAAGTAGTTATAAGTGTTTCTAAACATCCAAATAAATTAACCTACGTTGGATTACTACTTTATTATTTCATGTGGTACTTGTACACCGTCGTTGATTTAAATAATCTAAAAAACTAAATCATCGATAAAACATTGGTCCTTCGAGCCGGATTGCAATAATCCAAATTCTACAAGAAAGCTACAAGATTTCCTTTCGAATCTACACGTCTTCGTTGGAGTCTATTCATTTGGAAAGAAAAAAACAATTTCGACTTCACTTCAAGTCTGCCATAGTGCCGTACATCGTTACATCGTGGTAAAGATCATCATCATATCGGTAAGTGCGATTCCTTTCACATTCATATATTTCCTTATATTATCCTGACTGTACTCAATTTGTAATGGAAGGTTTAGGATCACTCGTTAATCAGCGAGGACAAATAAAATCTCGCTTAACTCGTTTTAAAAACAAATTTAATGAAATTAAACAAATCCTAGAAATAGATCAAAATCAAATTACTGATTTAAAGACACGACTAGCAAACTTTGAACCCTCTTTGAAAGAATTTGAAAATTGTCATTATCAGATTACAAATCTAAACGATGACCCCGTGCATGAAACTGCTTTGGTAGATTTCGAAAACGCGTATTATGAACTTTTAGCTAATGTCACAAATTTTCTAAACGATTTATCTAAAACATCAGAATCTGAAAAAAAGATTCAGCACAATCAATTACAGTCTAGTAACTTAGTTCAACTGCCTAGCGTCTCATTACCGTCTTTTAGTGGTGAATTTGAACAATGGGTTGAATTTTATGATTCATTTAGTTCCCTAATTCATGAGAATACTTCCCTCAACAACATACAAAAATTTTATTATTTAATCTCATGTCTCAAAGGTGAAGCAGCTCAATCCATCAAATCATTAAAGATTACGGCAGAAAATTACGATATTGCATGGAATCTGCTTAAAAGGCGATTTGAAAATAAAAAACTAATAATTCAAAATAACATAAAGTCTTTGTTTAATTTAGATTCTATTAAAAAAGATTCTCATATTACGTTACAAAGATTCCTTGATAACATCCTTAAAATTACTCAGTCGTTAAAAAATTATGAACAACCTACTGTTGATATTTTGCTAATTTATATAATTAGTAGTAAGTTTAGTCAGACTACACGTTACGAATGGGAAACGTACAAAATTAAAAACGAACTTCCCACATTTGATGAGTTATTAGAATTCTTAGAAAAAAGATGTCAATTTTTAGGTACGATTGAAGTAAATGCTCAACAAAATTTATTACAAAATAATTCTTCTATAAACAAACCTCATAAATCAAACGCATACGTAAGCACAAATAAGGCCAATTGTTCATTTTGTAAAAACGCCCATTACATACGCGAATGTCAACAATTTTTAAATTTAGACGTAAATAATAGAATTCAAGAGGCTAAACGTCGACATTTATGTTTAAATTGTCTAAAGAAAGGCCATAATACTTCGCAATGTACGTCCAGAATGTGTCAAGTATGTAACAAAAAACATAATACTCTTCTGCATATAAATTTTCAAAACCGAGTTGCCAATAATAATAATAATTATTCAAATAAGCCTGCTATACCGCAATCTCTTGGGGAACCATCAGATAATTCCGAAGATAACGCTAATGATAATAAAGAGCCGACAGTCTCACAACAGGTAACTTGTGTTAACCATTCATCTAACATAAAAACAGAACAAACATTGTTATCAACTGCCCGAATTCAGGTATACGATTCAAGAGGTAAACTGCATTATGCTAGAGCATTATTAGACCCTGGCTCACAATCAAACTTCATAACAGAAGACCTTTGTAATAAGTTAAATTTAAACAAATCCAAAACTAATTTAAATATTTGCGGAATAAATCAGGCTAAATCCTCCATCAACTCTAAAACCCACATAACGTTTAAATCAAGCATTAATGACTTCTCCAGTAGCATTTCCTGTCTTGTTTTAGATAAAATAACCGATCAACTACCTAATAAACCTTTTAATTTATCAAGTTTTAATATACCACAACACATTCGATTAGCCGATAATAATTGCCACAATCCAGGAAAAATCGACATACTGATAGGTGCCGGTATATTCTGGGAGCTGTTATGTGTCGGTCAACATAAGTTAGGTAGAAATCTCCCAATATTACAGAAAAGCAAGTTGGGATGGATATTGGGCGGTAATTTTATAGAAACAGATGTTGTTGAAAGGTATGCTCTTCACACTACAAATTGTTTTAGTTCTCAAATGAATGACGGGTTAAATAGCCAATTAGAAAAATTTTGGTGTATTGAACAGGTCGAAAAAGGGGAAAACGAAATGTATTCACAAGAGGAGCAAAGATGTGAGGAACATTTTAAAACTAATACTACTCGCGATAATCAAGGACGCTTCATAGTTAAATTACCCCTTAAGTTCGACACTTCAGTATTAGGCAATTCTCGGGAACAGGCCCTGAAACGCTTTTACGCCTTAGAACGTAAATTAGCAAAAAATGATGAGTTAAAAACAAGTTATGTACAATTCATGACCGAATACGAAACACTTGGTCATATGTCACCAGTTTCAAATGAAGATGACACTAAAAATCACACTTATTATATACCCCATCATGCTGTAATTAAGCAAAGCAGTTCAACTACGAAGGTTCGCGTGGTTTTTGACGCGTCAGCCAAATGCGATAATAACATATCCCTAAACGATATTCAATGTGTAGGCCCTACAATACAACATGAATTGTTCTCTATTTTATTGCGATTCAGAAAACATAGTTATGTTGTGACAGCCGACATCGCTAAAATGTATCGGCAAATTTTCATCGCAGACGAACATAAAAATTTACAATTAATTTTTTGGCGCAATGACTCTACTCAGCCACTTTTGTGCTTTAGATTAAATACAGTGACATACGGAATGGCATCTGCCCCGTTTCTAGCAATAAGATGCCTTAAGCAACTCGTGTTAGATTTTCATGATATTTATCCAAAGGCATCCAAAATAATAGACCAAGATTTCTATGTAGACGATTTGTTAACTGGATTTGACCGTGAGAACGAAGCGATCGAAGTTCAACATCAAATCGCCAAAATTTTGAAGTCAGGGTCATTTCAATTACGTAAATGGACGTCGAATAGTCCCTATATTTTAAACAACATTAACGTAGATACTGATTTAGATCATAATGTAGTAGATTTTTCAAAAAACGAAATAACAAAAACTTTAGGCATTCGTTGGCATCCTAAAACAGATTGTTTTTATTATAGCCTTTCTGATTTCACTTCTCCAAAACACATAACTAAAAGAACAATACTGTCCCGAATATCTGAAATTTTTGATCCCTTAGGTTTAATATCTCCAATAATAATTAAAGCAAAAATACTTATGCAGAGGTTGTGGCAATGCAAACTGTCGTGGGACGAGTCGGTTCCTTTAGATCTCCATATTGAGTGGTCGAAATATGCGGAGCAACTACACTTATTGAAATCTCTAAAAATTTCTAGACACGTGTCATGCCATAACGCTAAGACAATTGAACTACATGGGTTTTGTGATGCCTCTGAACAGGCTTATGGGGCATGCTTGTATATTCGAAGTATTGATACAAATAACGTTAGTCAAGTTAAACTTTTATGTTCAAAATCGCGTGTCGCTCCCCTTAAGACCATTTCGTTACCGCGACTGGAATTATGCGGAGCTGTACTTTTGGCGCAACTTACTAATAAGGTACTAAAGTCAATTAATATCTCATTTAATAAACTTGTATTTTGGTGCGACTCGACCATAGTTCTAAATTGGATAAGTTCTTCACCAAGTAGATGGAAAACGTTTGTCGCAAATCGCGTAACGGAAATACATAATCTAACTAATATAAGTGATTGGAGACATGTTAGAACCTTTGATAATCCAGCAGATCTTATATCTCGAGGTATTCAGGCGTCAAAATTAGAGAGTTTAAAGTTATGGTGGCACGGACCAGTTTGGCTTATCAGTGATCAGAACAATTGGCCGGAACCCTTCATACGCACAGAAGAAATTGAAACCGAGGCGCGTAGAGTGGTTACTGTCACCACCGAGGTTCTCACGCTGGACATTTTTAATAAATATTCCTCTTTAACAAAATTACAACGTGTTGTGGCCTTTTGTGTACGTTTTGTTCAAAATGCAAGGGTTCCAACCCTCAATAGAAAGCATGGATACTTGTCAGTCTCTGAACTAAAACACAGTTTGAATATATTATTAAAATTAGCTCAGTGTACGACATACTCACAAGACATTCGTTGTTTAAGTAAAGGAAATTCACTCCCAAATAATAGCAGAATTATACAATTAAATCCATTCATAGATGACAATGGCATATTGCGAGTTGGAGGTCGAATTCAAAATTCAAATTTTAATTATCAGAAAAAACACCCTGTCATTTTGCCTCCATCACACCCCTTGACAAACTTGATTATTAAACATGAGCATAATCGCTTGTTGCATTGTGGTGCAAATCTACTTTTAGCATCTTTACGCGACAATTATTGGCCAGTTTCGGGCCGAAATAATGTAAAAAGAATAATCTTCAATTGCATAAAATGTTATAGAGTACAACCAAAACCAGCTGCTTATTTAATGGGAAATCTACCCAAGGAAAGATTGCATCCTTCACCTCCATTTTTTAATTGCGGTGTGGACTATGCTGGTCCAATTCAAATAAAAACAAAAAAAGGCAGAGGTTCTAAGCTTCAAAAGGCTTATATATGTTTATTCATATGTTTATCTACCAAGGCAATTCATTTAGACCTGGTTACGAGTTTAACTTCTGAGGCCTTTCTTGCAGTCCTCAGAAGGTTTGTTTCTCGCAGAGGTCGTCCACACACTATATTTTCCGATAATGGGACTACTTTCAAAGGGGCTCACTCAGAGTTGTTAGAATTACACAAATTTTTAAACCTTGAAGATAATCAAAGGAAAATTCAAGAATTTTCCACTCAAAATAATGTAAACTGGAAATTTATTCCCCCTAACTCTCCCCACTTTGGTGGACTTTGGGAAGCCGGTGTGAAGTCTGTAAAGTCACATTTAAAAAGAGTTGCATCCAATATTAACCTTGATTTCGAAGAATTCTACACTCTTCTCGTACAAATTGAGGCAGTTGTAAACTCCCGACCCCTCAGTCCTATCTCGACTGACCCAAATGACCTAGAACCTCTTACCCCATCGCACTTCCTAATTGGAAGAAAATTAACTGCCTTACCCGACATCGACCACTACGACACACCAAGCAATAGGTTACGACATTATCAGCATATACAAAAGCTGGTGCAGCATTTTTGGAAAAGATGGAGTGCAGAATATATCAACACTCTTCAACAGAGGACAAAATGGGATAAAAATCGATCTTCAGTCGAAATTGATGACATAGTGCTGATTCGCGACGATAATTGTCCACCCATGTCTTGGCGATTGGGGAGGATCGTGCAACTCCATCCCGGAAAGGACAACATCGCAAGAGTGGCGTCAATAAAAACCGCGAGTGGTGCAATATTTAAACGTTCGGTAATCAAATTGTGCGTGTTGCCATTGAACAAATAATTGGGCACAGATAATTATAAATGTGTTGAAAGTAACTCTTTCAAGGTGGCCGGCATGTTAAGCATTTACAATAGGGCGGTCATAGTATTCTGTTTAGACTGGAAAGAACAATTTGATAAACATTACGCACATCCGATTTCTACAGAGGTTGCTTACCGTACCTTATCAATTAAAAGAACTCGTTTGTTCGCTACTTCATAAAGAACAGACAACAAAGAACAAAAAGAAAAAAAACTCTATTATTATAATCTATGTATGTATGTACACATAAAAATGTGAATAGGGATACAGAAATACAAATCTCAACACATTCTATAAATACAAGTTTTTTGTAATATGTATCAGTTCTGATATAGACTCGCTGGAGTAAAAACCGTTCCATAATACAATACACATTTTTTAGTAATTAAGTTAATCAGTGTAAGTAGTTATAAGTGTTTCTAAACATCCAAATAAATTAACCTACGTTGGATTACTACTTTATTATTTCATGTGGTACTTAGTACACCGTCGTTGATTTAAATAATCTAAAAAACTAAATCATCGATAAAACAGGTTGCTTTAGAGATTCTTTCATGTAAGTAATATTCTTTTCGTCGAAAATATACTGTAACACCTGCGGTAAACTACAAGGATTTTTACAACGAATTAGACCACCTAAAGGTTCAACTAATCCCGCAAGAATAGTTTGAAGGGCTAAATTTTCGTAAATCTGTCGTTTTGTTCTTTGAACAACACTAGGTTCCGAATCTTCCATTAAAATTGCATTATTAATTTTTGTTAAAATGGTTGTAATTCTAGATGCAAATTCTCTAGGTGTTTCGCTTGACTATTGATACATTTGGTTTAAATCACGAGCTAAAATTTCTGGAGTTCTCTAATCACCGTATGCAGTTATTAAAAAATTATAAAATTCGTCGTAAGTTTTAACATTTCTAGAGCCAACAAAAAGTGCTGCGTCGCCTTTCAATTTACTTTTAAAGCCTAAAATAATTGATTGAGATTGAAAAGTATAGGGGTCGTTACTGTCATAGAATTTTTTAGTAATGAGATCACAAGCAGATAAGAAATCGAATAGACGTATGGGATTATTATGTGACTAAATTTAGGTATGAAAGGGAAAATGGTTCAGTGAGTTGCTCTTTTGGAGAAGTACTTTCATTTGAAACGGCCATCATTAAATAATCGAAAATATGATCAACTTACTTTTGTTGTGCTTTAGCTGTCGCTCGAGTCGGCTATGTTGTAGTTTAATAGCTTTTTATAGTCACCATTCTTCTCGAATTAGCCAGGACAGGTTCCACTGGTTCCTCCGAAATGGTAGTTCAAATACACCACAGGGAACTAAAGTTCACGAGTGTCACTCAGTTAGGAGAAGGGCTGCTAACCGAAAATATAACACTCCTGGCGTATCCCACCGCTACCACCAATTTTGTGTCACAAATTTAGTATTAAAAACTGTTTTTATTTTTGTTTTAGTTAAAGAACACTTAAACTTATAACTTTATTGTAAAAATAATTGTATGCTAAAATTGTGACTAACAGCTATCGATCTTATATGTTACATTTTTAAAGATGGCTTTTGATTGAGTTCTTATTAACAACTAACTGAAACGTTTTCATATAACAATATATATATATATATATTGATACGTAATTAGTTGTCACTTCCGATGCGTGTACAGGCGACCTGACTTCCACATCTTCCAGTGGAAATATATTTTCGAAAATTTGTAAATGAGATGAGGGGAATAACCTTAAGGGAAATATCAAAAGAGGGGAAGAAAAATCTATTCTTTTTTCTCATATATATATATAGGTAAATTAAATCCGTTGTTACTTCCGTCTGTATATCAAAATTTAGGTAAATATAGAGTCGGCGTCACTTCCAACAACGTTGCCAAATTTTTATGGTCGTAGAACTATTGGAAGTGACTTTTGCAGTATTTGTAGCTTATCATAGATATTTACAAAAGGACGATGTTATGAATAATTATTATGGTGTTAAGAAGGCGAAATAGGTATTGAGTGTAACTAAAATTAGTGAACTTTTCCAATTGTTTTATTTATTGGTCTTTTACTTTAGCTATTATTGTAAACAAAAAATAAACACTTTTTTGTTCTCTAAGCATAAGATTAAAAAGAAATAAAAAAGCTTACTTGTAGTAAAAAAATGTAGTCACTTAAAAGGTTTATTAAATTTAAACAAAGGATAACGAAAACGCACAAATAATTTAACAGGATCGATTTTGTTTAATTAGATGTTGTATTTTAGATCTAACTATTGGTACTGATCTGTTCATTTCAGTTTTCTTGATGAAATTTTTAATTAAGTCGCCAGAGGGATATTTCTTCTTCTTTAAAAATGATGCGAAATGCTTTTCTATTAATCTTATTTCACTATCACTCCAGACTAAAACAATTGCGAATAATTTTAAACTGAAAAGACATAAGAAATTCTCTTACTTCTTTTAGTTACTTTCTGACTTGTTTCAGAAAACTTCTTTTGTGTTCCAGAATTTGAATTGGTAGCTGTAAATAAAATTACATGTGTCACTTAATTGAACAAAATTCTTGAAAGTGGATAAAACCTTAACAAGTGCAAATTAAAATTCGTTTTTTAGTAGAACTTAAATTGGCATAATTGTAATTACATGATAACAAAGACAAAATTAATGAAAGTTTTAAAATAAGGAACAGATAAATTGATTCACCAGTCTCTTCTAAATTTATATGATCAAAATTTTTTTCAATTTCTTGCTCTTGTCGTTTTTCTTCATCGTTTTTTTAATTTGTCACTCCAGAACATCCATAAGTTTTCGCCTAAGTCCATACTTTCTTCAATGTCTTCAGAAACTGGGCACTCTTCTTCAACAATTAAATAATTTATTTTTACAGAATTTAGTAGTAAATATTCTTACCATGGTCATTATTGTCACCTTCGTCTACATACTCTGATTCAAGGTCTAAATTAATATCTTTCAAAGCCTTTCCTTTATATTCAGCTGGTAATGATCCTTTTTCCATTAAAAGAAGAATTTTGGATACTTTGGCTGTCTGGTAAATATCAACCGGAAGCCTACAAAATTAATTTGCGTATTAAATTCTAATTTCCCTATTTTGTTACACAAACGTACTCGTAAAATTCATTGTGGGTCTTTTCTGTGTGCCCCATAAAGTTAGCAAACTGTTTGGCCTCATCTTTGGTTAAATTAAACAACTGCATTATCGTTGCTATTTGCTTCCTTAGTTTGTTACTTCTTATTGCTTGTGGATTTTCTAATTTCAACCTATCTGCTAATGTTTTTATAGCTACATCTCCCTTACCCCATTTAATAGAGCTTCCAGGAACCGCAAATAAGTAGTTATTGTCTGCATTTATAAATTTCGATCGATGTTTCAGAAGAACGTTAATATAGTTTTGAAGAATTTCCGGAACAAGTATTACCACTGCTCTACTGCCTTTTCCTGCATTGACAACTCTTTTGTATTTAGTTGTTAGTGCTTTTTCTGCAGTTGTTAGTATATTTTGAAAATCTGTCGTATTGCTTCTTCTATCGTTCTCATAATCATTCAATTTCAAATACTGTACGTCGCCAATCCGTCGTCGATTAAACAGAATCAATAAAGCTAATACACAATTTACTTATGTTTTGTAATCTTTAACGTTTGGGTTATCTGTACTTTCCAAACGAAGGGTGCTTTCTTCACTCATTTTCAATACACCGTCACGAAATTTTCGAATATCACTTACCAACGGTAAAAGTAATGGTTTATTCCAATGTTTTTCCGCAAGATCTTTATTAGCGATCGACGACAATTCTGTATTCCAGCGTGTTTCTACTAACTTTTTAAAATTTTTGACATTTCCGATCCATACCTTTTTTTCATCTTCTGTTTTACACCTAAATCCACTACTCTCCTTCAAAATCAAATGAATTAACTCATCGCACACACATTTTAAAGAAGTTCCCATATGCATTACAAGACTAGGTGCTTTAAAATTGTTATCAGTATAGTCGAAGCCGCCTATGTTTCTTGTCGCAATTACGTTATCAAAATTTCTAGGGTAAAGTAAATCTTTAAAGCTTACCTCCTTATCATTCGTTATTATTCTATATTCAATTAACAAACGTGAAAGCTCTCTCATTTTGTTGCTGCAGGCGTAAATCATGCGCTCCCTCTTATGCTTTTTTAAGTATGATTCCCCGAAATGAACTATCAAAAGGTCTTTCTTTGCTTCGAAGCTTATTTCATCTGCTTTCATTATTTTGAATACTTGTTCCTTGATTCTCATTTTGGAAATTACTTTAGTAGGATCCATTGCACATGCCATTACAGTTTGTGACTGACTTAAGTGGTTAATTCTTTGTGATTCGGTGCTCCTTACTGCCTTTTTACAAGAACATGATTTAGTATGTCTCCTTAAATATGACTTCAAAAACAATCCTTTGCAATATATGCAAGGATAGTACGTACTATTGTTTGCTTGAGAAGATCTTTGTTGCCTAATAGGTCTTACTGTCCCATTAACGAAAAGCTCAAAGTTAGTATCGTGTCTCAGTAATGCAAATGCTTTACGCCTTTCTTTACTGCCTTTTGGATTTTCAAAAATTTTTACAACCTCTCTTTCATCACTATGATTTCTCTTTACATGGCGCATGAAATTTTTTGTAGCAATATCTTCACCACAATACCTACATCGAATAACCTTTTTACCCTCAGCACTTTTTATAAGTTGTCTTCTTATTATTGATTTAGTGTCCAACGTCTTTTCCTTTAAAATATCTTTTGATGGTGTATTATGACTGGTATGTAATTGTTTCTCTTTAGGTAATAAATTTTCGTTCGAAGAAGAATGCACAGAAATAGAGCTAGTGGAACTGGTAGAATAATCATTAATATCAAAATCATCATCCCTGCTATCGTCATCCTCAAGTTCGCGATCAATAGAATTTGTTTCCGATATATAGGTACGGTTGCAGGGGGTAGTATCCAAAGGATTTTTGCTTGGGTAGTCAGATTTTCCTGGTAAATCATAATTTTGCAAATTTTCATTAAGTGGGTGAATTGACACTGTTTCAAGGGCTTGAGAAGATTCAGAAACGACCGCAGTTTGAGTTGGGAAGTCATTTCTCAAAAATGGACTTAACGGCGTGAGTTGGGAATACAGTATGTCTTGAGAAGTATTTAATTCAGAAGCAGAAATTTGTATTAGGTTATGAGAATCCTCATTGTCTAAGTTATCGTCATTAAGAAGATCTTTTAGTATATTATCAACAAACGTATTATTAATATTATTTGAATCATCCGAAATGTCATTAAAATCAGTGGTAGAGACCCATTCCTGGAAAAGCGTGATCAAATGAAACAACTTGATAAATCTACTATTTTAATAGCAGAAACACTTACAGCTACTTTCGTATATGTATCATTATTGTCAGGCTGGAGAAGTGTTTTAGAACTATTCTCTTTAACTATAAACGGATAAAAACGTGCTCATTAAAGAAAAACACAGATGGTTCATTTTATTTTGTAATTATTTAAGTTAAAAAGGTTATTTAAGTGTAAAAATGTGTGCAATGAAACAACTGACGGGAAAATTATTTGGAAGAATAACTTAGTTCTATCTTCTATAACTGACAAACGAGGACCTATATGATTTTCTGTTCTTCCTCTTATTTTTAGCAATAACACTTTTCATTTGTTTTAACATAACTACTCATAAATTTTTAACGAAAGAATTTAATTATTCTATTAAATACAGGGTGTTCTACTTCAATCTTGTTCTTCCATAACTCTTTTACTTTAGATTTACGAAGAAGGTGTAGACTCATTTGGAGCTTGTAGAGAAAATATTTTCTGTTATGCAGGGTGTTCCGTTTAATTCCGTAATTATTTAATTTATCATCCTATCTCCCTAGAGGGTGGGGTTTTTAGGGGGCTTCAGAGATACGAATATACTCCCGTGCAAATTAGCCATCAGTCACCCTTAATTATTTACCTAGCAAACACTACTGTATATATATTTACAAATTTACATACCCCCCTACCACCCAACATCTCAAATCACCCCATCACTCCTATACTCGTATCAACTCCCTCTACAAACCCTTCCCAAGGAGTTGGTTGTTATAAACCCCCTCCCCTAAACACCCAATATTTGATTATTCACAATACAGAAATAGTTATTTTATATTACTTACCATCTTTTTTTGCTAATTCTAGCATAAGCAGACTTCTTGAATTCATCATTCCGCCTGGAAGTGGTAACGACACTAACACAATAATTTTAAAACCTCTTCAGTTCAAATGTTATACAGAAAAGTAGCGAAAACACATTTACTGCTGTTGCCAGATCTACCCACAAATTTGAAGTGTTAACGTATCACGAATATAGCGGAAGTAGGTTGGTACTGCCCGTAGTACACGCTAATAGACGATCCTAGCGCCAGCGATCTGTTGCTGAACTAAGGCCGACTTTTATAGGGGAGTATGCAGCGTTGTGACTTCCATGCATAATTTCCCCATTAGCCCCCCTTTGACCCCTTTGTTCATCCTAAGCTTAAAAGCATGGGAAACGTTGTGACTTCCGAAAGTGGAAGTCAGAACGTTATATATGAAGTGACAACGAATGTTGAGTATCTGATTTGGAAGTGACAAAGTATAGTTTGTACATATATATATATATATATATATATATATATATGTATGTATGTGGGGTATCTTGTCGCCTCCGGTATAAGGAAGAGGCGACCTGGCCTCCGGGTGTTCCCAAATAATTAGAATAAAAAACTGTGTATATTTGGGGTGAGGGGAGCTTAGGAAATCCAGATACCTTAAGAGGGGAAAATATTTTTGACTTTTTTGGGACGATATATAAGGCACATGAAAGAGACGTTATCGCCTCCAAAATTTGTATATGAGCAGATACTGTGGTAGCGGTCTTGCCTCCGACAGTGTTGTCATATCTTCGGAGGTCACAGAGACCCCTTCCTATACTTTCTGTTGTATATGCTATTTCTTGACCCTTTTTATTATTGTTTTGAGAGAAATATAAATGTAAAAGTAAACAAAAGTAATTATCTTAAACATTATATTTTTAATTATTAAAAAAGATTAGCCAGCAGTTGAACATGCGCTTTTAAAACTAAAATAAATCTTAAAAAAAACTTAATAAACGGTGTGTGCAAGTTGGCTAAAACAGCATTCACATCTTCTCAGAAAGCTTTATCAAATGCTGTAGTTTTGATTTGATAGTTGTAACACTTCGCGTTGTGCCTGTGTTCTGTATAAAAAGTTTTATTTCCTGGCCTGAAGGATAAATTTTCCTTCTAATAAATGAAGCAAATTCTTTCTTCAGGACGTGAACTTCCTTCTCCCTCCAGCCTGAAAAATTGCAGTTAAGTATTTATTGTTATTATTGTTTAAAATATATTTTCATTTGCTTTAGTTTAATTATTTACATTTTTTCGTTATGGTAGTCTTGCTTCTTTTGTTTTTATAAGTAACTTTTCTAACTGAATGATCGCTATTATCGTCTTCACTTTCAATAAGGGCTGTAACAATAGGTAAGTACAATAATAAGCAAGCGTATAAAATTATTTTGATTCCACTTAACCTCTTTTGATTGCAGTTATACTTCTAAGTGGCTTTTGTGAACCATTGGAATTGTTGTCGTCACCATCACCGCGCGCTACAAAATTATCATTGTAAGATGAGGGTCAATAAGGCCAATTTTTGACCTACGATATATAACGATATATCTAGCAGTTCTGATAGTGTCTTTATCAAACTCAAAATATGATCTTTATGATTCTGTGATTAATTTTTGTTTAGTAACAGTCCAAATGTGTTTTTCGGGTTTGCACAGTTGGGCCGTTTCGCGGTTTTATAGCGGTTTTGGTATTTTTTTAAGATACATGATATAGGAATATTTTTCACCAAGAAGCGCAATGATGACCAACTTGAGTTTACTACATCTTGCACTGTTACTACGTGAAAATAAATTACAGAATCATGAAAATCATATTCTGAGTTTGGTAAAAACCTGCAAAAGCTCCACCAAAACCCCTATAAAGTTTTTGATTAAATACCGTAAGCCAAAAATAGGCTTCATTGACCCTCATCCTTTATTACGTATATACCTATAATTTCCGTTCTACAATGCTCATTTGGAACAACAGCACCGGAAGTTCCTTTCTCAAGGAAGTCTTTCAGACCATCTTGCGAGTTACTGTCAAAAGCTACAAAAGTGAAAAATAAGTACATCACCAACTTGAACGTCCGGAACTATATGCTCACTTACAAAGATATGGATTATGATTTTTTGCTTTAGGTTTGTCATCAGAACGAAAACTTAACTCAGTGACATCTTGAGGATGCACATGTTTATTTTCATTCAAAAGTATCACTCCATCGTCAGCATCTAATAAATTTGTCAATCTGATTGTAGTGTTTGATAAATAAATAAACCTATTACAAACTTACCGTCGTTTTGTACTGCATATTCTAAGTTCTCGTCGAAATCGATTTCTGATAATGACTTGCCTTTGTATTCGGCAGGAATCGTTCCTTTTTCAGACACGAACAAAATCTTTGACACTTTTGCCGTCTGATATATGTCTACTGGCAACCTGTATATTTTTTGTTATATTTTTGATCTGATGGCGTAAAACAAATACTTACTCGTAAAATTCTTGATGGGTTTTTTATGTATGACCCATGAAATGAGCAAATTGCTTTGCGTCATTCTTGCTTAGGTTCAATAGGTGCATTACTGTGGCAATTTGCTTGCGCAGTTTATTGCTTGTTATGGCTTTTGGATTTTGAAGACTCATTTTGTTAGCTAAAGTTCTGATGGCAATGTCACCTTTACCCCACGGTATTGTGCTCCCAGGAACGGCAAACATATATTTATTATCGGAATCAATATATTTCTCCCTGTTATTCAGCATCACATTAATAAATTTTTCCAAAACCTCTGGGATTAATATAACTACTGCACGGCTTCCTTTTCCGCTGTTTAATACTCGCTTATATTTGCTAGTTAACATTTTTTCAACATCTGTCAATACACTTTCAAAATCAGCAGCATTACTTCGCTGGTCTTTTTTATAGTCAGAAATTTTCAAATATTGAATATCACCAATTCGTCGTCTGTTGAACACAATTAATAATGCCAAAGTACAATTTAACAGCGATTTGTACCTGTTAATGTCATCTCTTCCTTCCAAAAACACTTTTACGCATTCTTCGGCTATTTTCATACACTCATCACGAAAAATTTTAATATCACTGACTAGCGGCAGAAGCAAACGTATTGGTTATTGGATCGTACCCTACAATAACTCTTGCTGCAGTCAAAACGTTATCGAAATTTTTCGGATGAAGCAGATCTTTAAAATTAATCTCAGCTGTCCCCACTGTTTGTCTATAAGAAATAAGCAATCTCGCTAATTCCCTCATTCTGTTGCTGCAGGCGTAGGTTATTCGCTCTCTTTTATGCTTTTTTAAATACGAGTCACCAAAGTGCACAATGAGGATATCTGTTTTTACTACAAGAGATATCGCATCGCCTTTCATCTTATTGAACACCTACAAAATGATGAATGTTTCGATTATTTGTACAAAAAGCTAAAGATATTATTAACCTGATCTTTTACTCTTAATCTTGATAACGTGTTGGTAGGGTCACTTGCACAAGCAACGATTGTATGTGAGGCCGACACATGATCTGTTTTGGTAACACTGAAATTCTTTGGTTTCGACGAGCACACTCTGGCATGTCTTTTTAGATATGTTTTTGTAAATATGCCTTTACAAAAATGGCAAGGGTAATAGTTTGATTTGTCTGCAGATTCTTGATGTGATTTTCGATAGGGGCGAGTATTTCCTAATATGTAGAGATCGAAATTGATGTCTTTCCTAAGTAAAATTAATGCTTTACGCCTCTCTTTTGTGTTCTTAGGAAGCTTTAATATCTCTTCGACTTTCTTTTCAGTAGCATGATGCCTTTCTATGTGCCTAACAAAATTTCTTGAAAGCACATCTTCTTCGCAAAATATGCATCTGACTACATTCTTTAGCGCTGTTTTCTTTTCCTAGGAGAAATAAGTTCTGACAAAGTATGAATCTTACAATTATTATGTAGTGCCGTTTGGGTCATCACGTTTTTCAAGTAATGGATCACTTTTTAAACAATTAAAAATATCTACATATAAAAAGGAAGAATAAAGAATGCATGTAGTTACGAATAGAAGTAAACTTTTTTGATTTTATAATTCAATAGATAGAAGGTTAAATACATTAGACTTTTTATACTATTTGTCAACCATATTGAATCCGGCATTTTGATTGTTAATTTCGTAACTCCAAATTCGTAATTGATGACGATTTCAAAAATTCTTGTACACTTTTGAAAAAGTGAAACGTTTAAAACTACGATGACTCAAGCGGTGATTCGTACATAGTAGCTCACATAGTTATGTACAGGTATAATATAGTATTAAATTTGTTGAATACCTATTCGTGACCATTTCTCAGATCCCAGGAACGAGAGAATCATTTAATATAAGAGCTGATACGAGAGTGATTAAGAAACGGTTTGAAATACTAACCTTGATTTTCTGCGAAAGTGGCTGAGAATTTACTTTAGTTTTGATAGAAGCTCCAGATGTGCCTCGATCAGTATCATTAGAAAAGGTGCTGGTAGTGCTGGAGCTGTTACAATCATAGTCCATTATATCAAAATTTTGATCTCGCTTGTCATCGTCTACGCTTGCACTTATTATGTCAGAGATTACATCACCTTTATTGGCTATAAAAGGCATGCATTTTTTTGACGTTATTTCAATGTCGGCTGCATGAATCAGAATATTATCTATTATCTAAAATTATTTATTAAACATTTCCAACTTTTACAGGTAGCCTAGCTTCACGTTTTAACCAACCTTTATTTCTTTGGACTTTACAGAACTATTACTGCATATAAATTCTTTCTCCGATTCAAGACGCTCTATGCGGAACGAATCAGACAATTCGCCTTTATTATATTTAGGCGCTTCTTCATATTCCTCATTCAGCGGTAAAAGTTCTGCATAAGTTTTTATTGTTTCTGAGTGATCACTGTCTGTGGGACTAGGTAAACATCGAAAATCAGTATTCTCTAACCATTCCTAAAAGTTTTATGCTAAAAACTTATTATTCTAGAAAGATAGAATTCACAGATTCGGTAGCATTCGTTTTACTGGTGAAGCTTAGACAAGTGATTTTTTATTTTATTTTAATTCTATACTTCCTATTCTACTTTATAGTTGATTATTAAGGAATCTAACTTTTGGTGATACGTATTTTGGTTTTCGTTCAGAGTAAACATTTTCTGTTCAAAACTGTCTACGGCATAAAGTAGGTTTAACACAGTTTTGAGCATTTACAAAAAGCATATATCAAGCAGTTAAAAGCAGAGAAAAGGAATCAAGAATTAAATCCAATCAGGGGTTAATTATATTCCTAAATATTCACTCCCCGTTTTTAGCGCGCAAATCATTTTCTTTTTTAAGTTACCTGAACTACATTATTTTTTTCGTTTCCCTCATTATATTTTTCTATCGTCTTAGACGTTTAGGATCCCCAGTTATTTGAACGAACTCACTCGGATTGTTTTTTTCTTTCTCACATTTTCCAGATGTTTTAGTTTTGTTGACGTTCTTTAATTTTGTTTCTAATACATTTCCTTCTGAAACTGTTTGCCGATAAGCATCTAAACGACATCTATTTGGTTCTTCACTACATTTTTTTACTTTATTATCCATTTTAAAGTTGTTATCTTTTATGCATTTTCCTGAGAAAAAGAATAATCAAACTGTTATAATTTGTTGTGAAAAGATACTAAATTAATGATATAGATGCGTTTTATGGGAAAAATATAGTGTTACGTAATTTATATATCACGTATTTTTCTAAACAATTTTTATTGATTAACTCGAAAACAACAAAAACTAACAGCAATTAAATAACTCTTTCGCTTTTTTAATCACTTTTTCTTCTCTTCTCACTTATATCTGTCACTCTTCTGTCTAAAACTGTCAAACTGTCTAATGCTGTTCCTTATATAGTATTGTGGACGTTTCTAGGTGATTCTCGAAACTTCCAGTAACTATTTCTCGAACATTCTGGAACGCAGCACAGGTTTTCACTCAATTTTAGCAGTCGGTCCGTGTCCAAAACGCCACGTCCGTAACAATTGGTACATCATCAAACAACCGATAAATAAACTGCAAATGTGTATATTGCAAAGAATAAGAAAAAATGATCTGAATTTGGTGGCGTGATGTAATGAGTAAGTCGGGTTTAAATTATTCATTTTTGCAGGTTTGGTATTAAATGGAACCAAAGCCGCTGAAAGATTCTGAAGATCCCGGAATAACTATTAGATGACTGGAAGATAACACTTTAATTTTAAAGTACCTGTATATTTCCAAGTACTCTTTATGCGAGGAAGTTAATAATTTGCTGAACTATTGCTTGTTTTTAGTATTCTGGAATACCTACTCATTTGCAGCATAGCAAACTAATACAAAGCTTCACTGGAAAGCAGATTTCACATTTTTCTGAAAATGTTGCTAGTTTCATATTGACTGGAGTTCGGTATTAATTCGTTTTCTTAAATTAAAACATTTTTATTAGTCGCGTATAAATATTTTGTGAATTTCTTGATAGTGGGCATTTAGTATCTAACCCTGATTAGAGCAGTAGTATTTGCATTGAAATTATTTCCCAAAAATTGAATATATTTTATAATAAATTAGTATTGTTTACAATTTATGTATTATCTGTAACCCCGAATGTGTATTTCCAATGGTTATTTTTTTTACATATATTTCCGTTTAAAATAAAGCAGTTTTATCAGCGCTACGTATATAATTGTTATAATGTACGAAATAACGCCGTATAACATCAACGACCGCTCGTAACCTGATGGAAGTATTCGAATGTTAAGTATTATAGAAATGTTCGATTCTTACAAGTTCTCGAATACATTCGAAAACAAAATTGGTGTCGTATCAAACAGTAAGGTTTTTCAAACATTCGAGATATTGTCAACTTCCGAGTATAAATAGTTCGGTCGTATCAGTTTCCGGCAGCTCTCGTTTCCCAACTTCTATTACCTTGATACGCACTTAATAGGTACTTCCCCAATCAAAATATATTAACCTATATTATGTGTTTTTAATGAACGTTCTTTGCCAAATACAAACGCTATTTACGATAGTTAAAATTCGAATTCATATATGTACCTAAATGTAAATATTTGATATGTATTGTATGCATGTACTTGGATTCGGATACTTTCTGTTCGAATGATCATTCGTTAGTATGCCTGTATTTTAATCCGACTAATTTTTATTCGAATGATGATTATCGATTCTTAAAAGTATTTGAATTTAAAGTCGTTGGATGCTTTTGAATTCTAGATAAAAAAAGGGTTTGTTATAGGTACTTATCTACTCTGCAAATTTCAAATTGAACAAACTTCAAATAACAATGTGAAAAGCTGTATTTTCCTGTACTTACCGTCATCCTGACACAATTTTATCATCAACTTTGATCTTGATATCATTCTTCATGAAATATCAAAACACTTGGGAAAATCACTTTAATGAGGCGACAACGTGTTTTCACTCTTGGACAAAAACACTACAAATGAACTTAACCTAACTTATTAGGTATTCATATTTGTCTGCAATATTTCTAACAAGTATCGAAGGCGCAGATACCCTGGCGACGTTGTCGCTTCCAATCATGTATAGATATAAAGATATATGGCCACGGCGCCGGCGCGGGGTGACAGCAACAATATATAGATATTGAATGGTTTCGACCTTTACTTGTGGGCCATTCATTTATTACGTAAGACGATTTAGGAGAGGACGGGGACGAATATGTCTTATTTTTTCTTACAAGGGGGTGAGAGGGATTCTTGATATTTCTTAAGATCATAAATATACGGAAAAGATTTGAAGAAGCGCAAGTGTCGATGTGACCAAAAGAAGCAACACCTGGTATTAGAGATGTTCCAGTGGCAGATTCACTTTCTGAGTGGGTTTTGAGCCCCTGGACTGAAAATGTTATACCGTGATTATATCTAAATGATTAAAATGATTCCATTCAATACGATTGTAAAAGTTTCTCAAAATTGTTACTTTTAAAAATAAACATCAAAACCAACCAAGCGTATATTCATTTTTTCCTTTAGATTCTTACGTAATAAATATTAAAAATGGGGGAGGGGTCGGCCCATTCTTATTTAGAGGAGGGAGGGGGTCAAAAACTAGTAAAAATCGCCTTACGTTATAAATGAAAGGCCCCTTGATGAAATTCCATATAATCGATGATAAAAATGTAATAAAAAACACTGTTCTGGATTTCACTAATTTTATTTTTTAAGAAGTAGTACTAAGTACTCAACACTTGACGAAGCCAAATCATTTGGCGAAACATATGTTTAGTTTTTAAAAATAAAAATTAATGAAATCCAGAATAGTGTTTTATTATTATGAAATATAAATTGTTGATGCCTGTAAATTTCAGATGAAAAATAAAAATTTGCTATAGTCATAAAATAGGTTTAGTATAGGCAATTTATAAATATCAAAACTTCCAAATTGACGCAAAAAATTATCAGGTTTCATTCAAAAGGTCATCTAGAATTTAAAGTTACGAGTTTGAGTTGAATAGTTAAGTAGTTTGATATATCAGAATAAATGTTATATACGACACGGTTAAGCATAAAACCGCTGCAATGTTGCCATTTTTTAGAGGCGACAAGGAAACTCAGGTATCATAAAATATTCCTTCGCATATTCGGAGGCGACTTCGTAACAATCGTACCAACTAAGCGCGACAGTAGCGCTAGCGATCTATAACGGAACTAAAAGATTTTTTTGTGAGTATGGGAGGTACTTTGTGGTCTCCAGACGAATTTTCGTTTTTTGGATCTAGATGACGTCTTAATACCAAAACCATCGAAAACATTGAAGGACGTTGTCGCCTCTGATTTCGGAGGAGACAACGTTATATATGAGGCGATAGCGATACCCCCATATAGCGTTCCGGAGGTGACAACATACCTTTGATATGTATATGTATATATATATATATATATATATACACATCTTTATATCAAACCTGAATCATTAGAAATAGCATACAATCCTGAACCTTCTATTTCAAGAGTAGTTAGAGTGGCATAAGTCACACTTTTACACATTATTTGAGGTGGGGATTTCACACATGTATGTATACATGAAAAATGTTCAATGGCTTGAAAGTTGTGTATGTAGGGATTTTAAGTATTATTGATATTGTTCTGAACCTTTTGTTATTTCATTCAATCCTGAGCCAAAACGCACGTATATAGGGCAAAACTGAACCTGTGCAGTGTTGCCAGATTTAAGATAAATGGGGACTACTATGACGTCACAATCTATTTTTAGCATTCTATTTATATAACTGATTCTGATAATCAATTTTTATTTTATGGTATTCGTTATTCGTTCAGGATTTTATGGTGTTTCGAAACCAAAAGGTGAAATAAAATAGGGCGAGGTAAAAAGTTGTTGAGGGATATCTCGTCAAATGTTACTTAAGGTCAGTTGAGTACTACTTGAGTTTTAGACCATAAATCCTAAAAAAAATTTTCAAGTCGAATACTATTATACTGTATAATAGTAAAAAATGTTTATTTTTAATTTTATAAAAGATTATACAATTTTGATATTTTAAATCATGCTCAAGAAATATAAAATCATCCAATTGACTTTAGATGTAAATAGCTAAGAAAACGTTTGACAACAATGTCTCGTAATGTCGGTAAACAAGATTCCATTTAACTGTTATACTCTAACCTATAATTTTCTGTCATTGGTAGTTTGTTTGCTTTGTGACAATTAAAATTATATTTAACATAAAAAATGGAAAAACATAATTTTCGTGCAGTGCATGGAAAAAAAACGGGGAAATTCGGTTCTCAAAAGTCGAAAGTTTGGAGGGAAAACGTTCGTGCTGCGAAACTGAAAAAAGTGGACAGTGGAATTGAAGCATCATATACGCTTGATGGAACATTTATATTTGAGCCAAAAACTCTTAGCCAAGAGTTAAAATGTAAAAAATGTAATAAAAATATTTATTTAGAAGATATCAAAGTCATTGAATCAACAGGTCTTGCAACAATTTTTAAAATTATGTGCAATGACTGTAAATGCATGGTGAATGTTCATACATGCAGATATAAAACCTCTCAATCAGGATATAAAGATTTTGATGTAAATTTTAAACTTGCTGTTGGTATGTATAATATTTTTAAATTTTTATGTTGTCATTATTACAATAATTATGATATTTTTTATAATGAAATATGCATTCAAATTACTTTCAAATCACAATCTGACAAAATATTTTTCAGCTCTAATTGACGCAGGAATTGGAGAAGCACAAATAAACTGCGTACTATCGGCATTAAATATTCCTACTATAAGCTACATAGCAAAATAGCTAGAGCAGGTCTCACGTGGGAAATCTTACAAAAAGTTTTTCACGACGATAGTGAGGAAGGGATAAAAATTTTGTTTATGGAAGATGTTGGTGGACGACCTCGAATTACCAAGACAACTTCAATTATTAGAAGAGTAATAGAAAAACTTAAAAATATTAATCAATAAATGTTAAATGTGTATAATAAAAATAAGTATATATGATGTAAATAAAATTATATTCGATTGTTGTAACGTCATTTTAAAATTTTTATATTAAAAAGATATATTATAAAATATTTAAACTGAGTAAAATTTTTTTAATAACGTTACATTGAACTTAGTAACTTTTTTTTAATCTATATAATTTTACTTGCGACCCACCCCCGACTTCGCACGGTACCGCCACAACCGCTATGTCCCTGCATTTTAAAAAGCATTAAAAAATAGTTATTGTGGGTTATCCCTAAAAGATGGACATATGCCACCCCGGACTTTTTTGTATTAAGGTGTACAATCTGTAGTACATTATTTTGATCTATCTCGTACGGTTCAGCCAGCGTTTGCAATATAAGCGCAAAAAAATGTGTTTATTTACGATATCACATTAGAAACCTAAAATTATCAGTGTTTCACTACTATATTATGAATGTATTATACTATATATATATATTTATATAACCTTCCTCTTGAATCACTCTATCTATTTAAAAATACCGCATCAAAATCCGTTGGGTAGTTTTAAAGATTTAAGCATACATAGGGACAGACAGTATGAAGCGACATTGTTTTTGTTTTATACTATGTTATGATTATGTTAAAACGCATGCAGTACATCGAGTTGCGACGTTGTCAAATCGACATGGCGGCAAAGCTAGGATACGAGTTTCCTTATTTTTAGACTCTTTATTCACAAATTATATTTAAAAGTCATCGTCAAGGTATATTTTGTTTTCGATAAATTAAAAATATAAATATTAATTTATAAATATGATTATTTTCCCAGTTGATATCTAAATTGTGAATATATTAAATAGTGGAATTTAGTGTAGATTGTGACCATGTACCATACAACAGTGTGTATTTCTGACGATATTCAAAGTTGAATATCTTTTTAAATAGTTCGATAAGATATCATAATTTTTTTCTAGAATCATTCTACATGACTAAAAGAATGATATATTTTAAATTCAAAGCTTTATCTAATATTTCAATGTTCAACTGACCTTAAGAAACCCTGAAATTTAATAACTATAAAACACGTAAACGAGGAAATCATGTATCTTACAAATTTTATTAAGACATTTCTAGATATTTAATGAAAACAATCATAACAAATTTGTCAAAGATAACATTAAGAAAGCGGCATAAAACGTACGTAAAACTAAAAAGTCGGTAAAAATAATGGGTAATTCTTTGACAAATGTGGATACTTCTGTGAAGCACCTACATATACCTAAATATGTAGTTTATTTAATATTTAAGTTTTCCGGTATACATATTATAAACTACAGCTTTGATACTTGTCCATTTTTTGTCTTCAAATAATTCAGGATGTTGCTCAACGAATTCAATA
>CM055662.1:12532778-12696949 GCA_029378335.1 Agrilus mali
ACACACGCCGTTATATATACGTAAAAGTATTTTCTTTAGCGTGTTAGTAGTACGATGTATGGATGGAGTAAGATGTAAAGCGCGCGAATTGGATGATGAGGAACGATGGGTACAAGTTTAAGGTAAAGTAGACATGTATGCGCGATATCAGCAAATTGTTGCAAAGTTGTTGACGTAACTATCGGTGTTCACCGTCGACGACGACGACAAGTAATGTCTGTATGTGATGAACTTACACATGATAGCTTGTAGAATTATTAGTAGGTATGAATGTTGTGGCAGGTTATCTCGAAAGTTAAAATAGTGTGTATGTGTATATGTATACATATTAGCAACAAAAGTAACGTGGAGCTAATGCTGCGTCTGCAATTTGCTCGATATAGACGGAGTAATAAGACGGAAAACGCATGAATATGACATAGAGGAACGGGTACAGGTTTAAATCCATTGGATATAACACAGCTGTTACGTCATACTTAATTCATCTTTCAATCGTTACAAATCAATATCCTTACACCTCTGTTCCAGATGTATACATATGTAAAAAGTAGACATGTATGCGCGATATCAGCAAATTGTTGGCGTAACTGTCGGTATTTACCGTCGACGACGACGACAAGTGATGTCTGTATGTGATGAACTTACACATCATAGCCTACAGAATTATTGTTATGAATGAATGTTGTGGTACATTATCTCGAAAACAAAAGTTAAAGTAGTATGTTTATATATATGTATACATATTAGCAACAAAAGTAATATACAACTAATGCTGCGTCTGCAATTCATAATTGCTTGATATAGTAGACGGAGTAAGATGGAAGACGCAAATCATATGAATTTGAATACATAGACATAGAGGAACGAATACAGGTTTAATTAAGACGTGTGTGTGTGTGTAATGTAGACATGTATGCGCAATATCAGCAAATTGTTGGCGTAACTGTCGGTGTTCACCGTCGACGACGACGACGACAAGTGATGTTTGTATGTGATGAACTTACACATGATAGCTTACAGAATTATTGGTAGGTATGAATGTTGTGGTACGTTATCTCGAAAACAAAAGTTAAAGTAGTGTGTTTATATATATATATATGTATACATATTAACAACAAAAGTAACGTGTAGCTAATGCTGCATCTGCAATTTGCTCGATATAGACGGAGTAAGATGGAAAGCGCGTGAATATGACATAGAGGAACGGTTATAGGTTTAATTAAGACGTGTGTGTGTGTAATGTAGACATGTATGCGCGATATCAGCAAATTGTAATGTTGTCGAGATGTACTGAACGACAAGTGATGTTTGTCTGTGTATGATGAATTTACACATGATAGCTTATTGTTCGGTAAAGCAGAGTATGTATGTATGTATGTGTGTATGTGAAGGTATCCACGCATTCAATAAAAGTCACGTGGAGCTAATGCTGCGTCTGCAATTCATATTTGCTATTTAACCGACCTCCTCGCTCTCTACAGCACCATTCCACCTATTTCAACAACCGTTGTCACAGCATGGAATGGTCTTCAAGCAGATGTCACCCGACTGCGTAGGTTTACACAATCGCTACTATAGTAGACATTTCAATCAACGTTTATGACCCACAAAAGATGCAATCGTTAATAAAATATACCCTCTACTGTAGTAGACATATGAATCGACGCGATCGTTGATAAATATACCATCTACTATAGTAGACATATGAATCATGAACAACATTCTATCAATTGCAATTACGTCACAATTGTCACAAATCGAAACCCTCTCATCCTCTGGTCGTGAAACGGCCCTACTGTAGTAGACATATGAATCGACGCAATCGTTGATAAATATACCATCTACTGTAGTAGACATATGAATCATGAACAACATTCTATCAATTGCAATTACGTCACAATAGCCAGAAATCACAACCCTCTCATCCTCTGGTCGTGAAACGGCCCTACTGTAGTAGACATATGAATCGACGCAATCGTTGATAAATATACCATTTACTGTAGTAGACATATGAATCATGAACGACATTCTATCAATTACAATTACGTCACAATAGCCAGAAATCACAACCCTCTCACCCTCTGGTCCAGAAGCTGTCATCTACCCCTACTCATGAAGCTCCGATGGAGCATGGGATGTGCCTCTTTGGGGTGACAAGTTATTTATATTGACTGGTGAATTGTAGTGTATTTTTGAATGGCTGGGATTGTACAATGGTCTTGCTGTGCTCCCGTCTCCATCTGCTAAACATGTTATGTTGTCACGGGTCAATGTTGAAGTATTGAATGATTTGAATTGCTTTCGTGGGGCTCCCTGACAGGTCTCCAATGATGCTAGACTGATGGTCTTTATATGTTCTATCAGATTTGATGGTTGATTCCTTGTTGAATTCCTTATGGGTGGGTGGTGGGATTCTGCTATTGTCTGGACATTCTATTGTCGTAGGCGATTTCTTGGTATTGTATCTTGCGGGTTTTAGCGTGACTGGTGCCAATCTTATATCCTCCTGGGTGGTTCTGCTAGAACTGCTCTATTTCGTGGTACTGATTCTGGAGGAAGTAAAGAAATTCTTAGAGGGTGGAGGGAGTGACACATTGTAGGACCTGTACTTGTTAATCTATCTCGTGATTCTTTGTATGTGGATGACTTGGTTTCATTTGATGGTGGAACTAGCCCTGGTCTATCATCTGTGTCAGGATATTGTTTCAAGCTGGATAGATCTAGCTCACCTTTAGTCAAAGATTTTAAATGTCTGGACCACATATCGAATATCTTGGGCGTGGAGCGCCCGGGACCTGTGAGGAAGACGGGACACTCTATACCAGGTTTTTCATTCTAATTGTTCGGATTGTGTTTTTTGTGAGTTTTTCTTAATTCTCTGATCGGGCCGCGACTTGACAATCGGGATGCCTCCGATATGGATTCGGGTAAGGAGGATTGATGTGTTCTCCCTGATGGTTCATGTGGTTCAGGGGGATACACCCCCAGGGCTAGTTCTTAGCAGACGGAGAGGTGCTGTGTCTTTCCATGTATCATTGGATGTTGTGCTGGGATGCGTTTCCAGTTTCTCCTTAATAGGATTGGAGAGGGGATGCATGTGGTGTGCCAATTTGGGAATAATGTGTGTTAGCCTGATTTTTGTAGTGTCTTGTATGCTAGTCTGGGATACTTTGACTCCTGATAATTCGCTGACTCCCCATTGTGGTGATTGTGTTCCTTTTAGCACACTGGTTAGTGTTGTGAGGGCACGTGATTCTGCACTTGGTGCTGTTTTCGTCAGTTTGAACATATTATTTTTTTGATTGTGGGAGTTGGGGTGGTCTGGTGTGTGAGTGTGAAGCGGTGGATTGTCTGGAAGTGATGTTGTGTTGGGCGCCTCGTTGTGATTTGTAATAGGTGTATCTACTGTATATTCCTCACATAATATACAATTGTAGTGTAGATGTAGACTGTCACCAGGAATTGTATCTTTGTCATATAGTGCCCATATCTGAATTGATGAAGTGCCTGATAGTGTCGCCCGTTGAAAGTGTGGATTTGCATTTTCACTTCCCCTTCCAAATTTTCCCATTTTATCACTGCTTGGATGTGTGTGAGAAGTCAAGTTGGCCCTGGTGTTGACCACGGAACTTCTTTTTGTGATGTGATCATTGGGTCTGTGCATTAATGGTCCTGAATGTGTTGGTCCTGCAGACATTTCTAGTAAAGGTGAAGGAACATTCGTGTGTTGTTCCACTAAGGATAACAAGAAGTGATGCATATCACTATCTGGGGATATACACCAATTTATAATTTGTAGGATTCTTTGAGCTGCTTTTAAAGGTCTGCTTATTTTTGGTGGCTGATATGTTTTTCCAGTAGTTTTTTCTCTGGTTTTATCCTGTGTAAGGTGCTGAATTGCCTCTAGTTATGATTAGTTCCAAATTTTTGTTTTGGCCGCAGCTTTGGAATAATATATACAATGGATATCCGCTACATATATTATGATTATTAGCAACACTCTTGAAAGCCTTGAATTGATGAACAGGAAACGGAACTGTTACTCCTTTGATATTCCTTCCCTCGATTGTGTCTCTCCATGTGTGGTCCCTTGATTCTTCTGCAACCTGGGTTGGACGGTGTCCGTGTGTGGATCTTTGCAAGGATTGATACACAATCCTACTTTGTCTTATCCAGTGAGAGGTTTTCTGTTTCAATTTTCCTAATCTTTCTCATTAACATCCATGCGGATTTTTTATTAGTAATGGAAAATATAGTTCTTGTATTGTAAAATTTTGCGATAATACGTAATCTAAATCCCGTTGGTGTTGGCCTCATTGTCTCATGTAAAATTCTGGATAGCATGGATCAGATTTGATTGAGTAGTCGTGTGGAGTCGTAGTCAATATGGAATGTTTGTCTTAAATAATTATTCTTTGTATTTGTTACTAATGTGTCTTGTGGATGAGTTCGCGGTGCATGGGATGGTTGTGGTGGTCTATCTATATTCAAAGATAAAGGATCAGAGATTAGTAATAAAGGCTCTCCGGAACCTTTTGGGAATATTTTGTTTTCAGCCATATAATATATAGCGTTGCACCATTTGCATACTTTTCTGGAAGAGTGGATAAAACTTAAATAGGATCAGGATGTCTTCTATATAAATAATTGAATAAACTTGATATAGGTAAATTAAAAATGTTTGAGTCTCCATGTAGGATGGGTTGAATTCCTGGTTCCGTTGAAGCCCAGTTCTGGTCATGTTTCTCATGGGTTAATTTGTCACCTACTATTATGGAATATAGATTGTCTCTGGCAATTGTTGGAGTGGTTTCTGTCATACACGCGCAATGTGCTGGAAAAGGATTGTGACTCTTTTGGGCTGTTGCCAATCCGGTTGTCTGTGGTGTTGCTGTTTTATCTATTAGTGTTGGATGGATTTCATTGGCATCTGGAGTAGTTCGGGAAATTCTTTTTATTCCCTGTGACGGGTGGGCCCCTTTGTATAGTGTCTCTTTTCTATGGTTGGTCGGTGAGGATGATGCCCAGCTTTCTTCTGGTTTAACAGCTGATCCTGTATCATTTCCGAGTTTACTCAATATTGAGATAAATGATTCAATTCTATTGTTCATGTGCTCTTGATTTAAAGCAATGAATGTCTCATTATCTTCTATATCATCATTTTTTGGTATCATGAGTTTACAAATCTGATTATCACCTTGACCTGTTAAATAACATTTTGTTCCAGTATTATATTCGACTAATAGGAGTAAACATATTGTAATAACAGTCCATCCTTTCTGTCTTAATCCTTCAAGCCCTCCGTAGTGTTTATTCAATAATGTGTCACATCTATGGTCGTCTGTGTTTTCACCATTAATGTTGGGACCTGATTCTAATTTAAATTGTCTTGGAGGTTTTGTGTACAAATGAGGAATGTTGGATATATTTCTCTTTGTTGGAATATCCTCTTTTGTAATGGCGTCTGGTGGATTGTAATAAGACGATATACAAGTGATTGATTCTTGAAGGAATTGATGTGTATATACTAGTAATCCAGGAGTTCCAAATAGCTTGTCGATTGTCTCAAGGAGTTTATAAGTTGAGGGGTGTGACCAGTGAATATTCCAAGATTTGGGGTCGGTGCTTGCATGTACTGGACAATGAGTGCTTTCTCGTTTTTCTAAGGATAAAGCGTGTAGTTTTTTTGTTGAATCACTTTCAGATAGTTTCATTATCTGTTGAGGAAAGTGTTTGAGTATTACCTCTGATATATTTAATTCAGTGGCACGGGGATGAATTCTCATCTCCTGAACCATCATTGCAAGCATCCTTGGCTCCATCTTCATTTCTCTTTCCTTAGAATGTAGTAGTATTATTTTCCAGGAATCTGGTGTATCTCTTGACATTATTATATTGCAGATTTTTTCAACATCTAATTCACTCTTAATTAACATCTCAGATAATACTCTTCTTGAGGTCTTGGTGTTTTTCATTTGATGTCCTAATACCCAGGAGTCAAATATAGAACTTAACAATTCTCTATAGGGAGCTATAGCTTTATCATCACATAGTTCTGTAAAATCTGGATAGAAATCAAAATTGAGTTCTTTTGGTAATTCAATTTTTGACCAATCTTCTAATGGGAACCTAGGAGAATTTAGGTTGAGATGGGTAGCATTTCTGTGTATAGCATCATATAATGGACTGGCATATTTTTTGTTAGAAGGTGATCTTGGTAATTGTATCTT
Source organism: Agrilus mali (assembly GCA_029378335.1). NCBI lineage: Eukaryota > Metazoa > Arthropoda > Insecta > Coleoptera > Buprestidae > Agrilus > Agrilus mali. The sequence goes on from CM055662.1 coordinate 12,539,009, forward strand.
GGGCCATCTACCATGTGTAGTAGTAATAAAAGACATACAAGATTGTCTAGTAAATAATGCTACCATCTTTTTGACAGTTGATTGTTTCGGCAGGGGTCGGCTTTTAGCAATGTTTCGTATCTTTTTGCAACCTTCTTCTTCACTGATGGTGGGATGACCCCGATGTCTATGTATACCATGAAGTTCTGCCAATTGGTTAACATTGGAATTGTATTTTTCTGTGAATCTTTTCATTATTAATGCATTATTATATCCTTCTTCCACCCATTCCGATCTCGGATTCTCCAGAAATTTGGAGGAATACTTTGGTTTGTCAGCCTTGTCTAATGGTGGTCCTTGAGTTGAAGGCTCCCAATTTTTAATCTCTTTATGTGCCTCATTTCCATGTACTGGGGGAGCATTGTCAAAGATGGTATAGATGTTAATTAACTGTGACTCTTCTATCATCATTGGTAAGTTTCCTGATTTAGATATTTATGTATATACAAAGAGAGGAATATTGATGCAATTGTATCAGATAACATTAATACTTGATCATAACCTAAGATCCAATTTTTATCATTATGTTTAAAAATCATAAATGACTGTGATGGTTGAATTTCTGTCACATCATCCAGCATATATGTGTGTTTTTCCATCTTATTTCTTGATTATTTTTCATATCTTGCATCATTGTTCTAACACCTTCCCAATATATCTTAACCCGATATACCTTATTCAAAGTCAAGGATGTCGGAGTATATCTAAATACTTCAAGTTTGCCAGCGGTGTCTTGTATATGGGTATTGATAAAATTGGTTACATCAACATTTATCTTCTCTAGATTATTATTAGCCCACTCATTTAATTTGATATCATTTTTAAAACAATCCTGGAAGAACTTTCCATATAATGGTTCAGATTCATAATTTAAATATTCTGGAGTGACAGGACATATATCTCTGAGGTCTTGTATATGTCTAGGACATCTTTTATATCTTTTTATTTTGTAATTCTTGGTAAATAACTTTCTCAAGTGTGGTCTGATGGGAGATTGCAAATGAGAATCAGGTATATCAATACCTGATTTACTGAAAGACATCTTGTTGACTTAGTTTTTCTAAATCACATATTTGAAAGATATAATTATTTTATAAAAAATAAGAGATATAGCATCTATTTATATTAAAATTTGTTAACAAGACACACTTAATATTCATATGTAGCTGATTCTGGAAGTATTGAGAAATTAAAAAAGACTTATTGTATGATATTATAACTAGTGTTTAATTTGAGCCATTACTGTAAAAATGGAACAATTAAATTGGTATTGAATCTTTAACATTATTTTTTATCTATAATTTTTTAATACTGTTTCGTATTCTGGTATGCAAGTCTGTTTTCCTATCCGCTGTTTTAGCATGCCTGTTAATACTTTCAATACTTTTTGATCTTGTTTCTCTCCTCCTTACAGACTCGTACGATCTCCTATCCTGGATTCTTCTTGGAGGACTATATCTTCTAGACCTGGAATTATTTAAAAGGATTTCTAACTTGTCATCGATTTCCTCCAAATAGGACCATACTGCATCAATCTTTTTAGAGACGGAAGTTAGTGTAGCTTTCTCATGATCATGAGCATAGAGGCACCGGATTCCTCTAGAGCAAAAACCTCTTTGAAAGTAGCTACAGAGCTTAATTTTCTTTCCTTTATGACTTTTATTATCTCTATCTTTTCTTTCATTATAATCTGGGTCCACATCTGATTCTCCTTTATTTTTCCCTGTTCTAGCCTCAACAGACTTACCTTTTGCCTTATTTACTTTCCTGTACTTGATCTTTTCATCTCCGTCATAGGAGGTTGATGCGTCAGAAATCTCTTTTCTTTGACTGAATTCTGCTGCATTTACATTTAGTTTTGACTCCATAGCACAATTAATATCATCTAATTCGTTATTGTAATCAGGTCTGCTTTCATTCACTAATTCCATTTTTAACTGAAAGGGGTGATTTTTAATCTAAGTGAGTGGTTATTAATTTTTTAGCTAAACGGTATAAATTGTGCGCAGGTGCGTTGATATACGATACAACCGGTCTGAGCGGATTATTAGGTTTATGTCCAAATATATGTTATTAAACCCAATATTATTTAATACACCATATACACAGAGATACAAGAACAAACAAAGGCGACAATCGTAAATAAGCACGACAAACTGCTAAGGAAATACAACAATCTCATAGCCAAAACAAAAAGCCAACAACAGAACAACAAACAACACAAGTTCTACGAAAGGACATCCAACCTAGCCAACATACAATTAGAACAGAAAGAAATAGAACTACAAAAAGGCCCCAAACAACACAAAAGGAAAACTAAGACAAGACATCGAAACTTTAATCATAGACACAGAAGATGCCATCTCGAAAATACCAGAAGAATACCAAGAATAAACCAGACACATTGCAGCCACCTGACAGATCAGCTACAACGAGAACACGTATAGAAGAAAATATCCCTAAAATAAAATCAACAACCAAGAAATATTTGAAACCTGCAAATTCCTAGAAATCATAACAAAACATAACTATTTCAGATTAAACAACAAAATATACACAGCAGAGGAAGGATTAGCCATGGGAGGTCCACTATCAGGAATTATAACCAAGGCATATTGTAATGGTTTAAAAAAAAGGATGTGTTAAGACCGACCTCTAGTAAGAAGGCATTAAAGATATGAAGAATCAAAAATGCCAGCGAAGAGGATGATTGATTAGAGAGGAAGAAGAGGAGAAGGAAGAAAGCGATGTATTAAGAAAAGGTGGCCATTTTTCATAGTGGTGGTTTTAACAAAACGATTCTAAATATTAAACATTGGTGAATGTGGAGAAAGGTTCAGCACGAAGAAGGAAAGTTTAAAGTTGTTTACGAGAAAGAATTAGTGGTAAATGAGGCCTCCAACGGAGGGAAATTAAAGGAAAAGAATATCGGCACACGTGTTAAGAACCATAAAGAAAAGAAAGAATAAAGACTGGGATGGGAAGGATTGGATTATAAGTTTACATTTCCTGTAAGTTATATATTTTTTATTTTGTGTTTATGTTTAAATTTGTTTTGATAAATTTAAGATTGATGTAATAAAAATTAAATATACATGTGGTATGAGTACGTTTTTCTTAAAATGCCCGGTTATTTCAATTTATAAGGAAATAAAAAGTACCTACAATATTAAAAACATTACAATATCTACAGCACTTCGAAAAACCATTCATTAAGAAATTCCAAAACGACCTAAACATAATTATATGGATAAGGTACGTCGATGACGTCCTATGCATAACAAGCAAGAACAGCAGCAACAAAATATTAGAAAAATTAAACGAACAGAACAACAACATCCAATTCACGCTCGAAATAGAACAAGAAAAGAAAATAAACTTCCTCGACCTAACCATCACCAGAAAAACCAACCAACTCGAATACAACATATACAGAAAACCTACAGCAACGGACACGCTAATCTATGCAAAATCGAACCATCCGAAACAACACAAACACGCAGCCTTCAACACTCGGCGGCTCAGAAACATACAAGATCAGCAAACTCTTCAAAAAATTCGACTTAAAAATAGCCTATAGAACTCAAAACAATATAAAAAACAAACTAACCACAACAACCGAAAATACCAACAAATACCACAAAAGCGGAATATACAGGCTAAAATGCATGAGCTGCGAAAAAACATATACGGGACATACAGGCAGGAAGTTTGAAAAACGATACAGAGCACACCCGATCAATTAAGAACAGGAAAATGGACTCCAACTACGCCGCACACATATTAGAAAATGGCTACAGCTACGGTACCATCGAGGATACCATGGAAATAATAAAAACCATAAAGAAAACTAAACGGCTCAACATCACAGAAAACGTAGATATATATAAAGAAAAACTAAAAAATCGCCACATCAACATCCAAATCAACAGTACGAGCGACGCACACTTCACCCCCCTTCGCCACCTCCAACGGAAAGACAATATAAATACGACAACATCCCAAGAACCATCATCGCCACTTGATAATGGCTAGCGCCGAAACCGGTCGTGACAGATCAGCTACAACGAGAACATATATGGAAGAAAATATCCCTAATTAATTATCACTTCATTACTCCCGATATCCACAGAGCAAATGGTCAAGTAGAGAGGTACATGAGAACAATAAATTATGAATTTAATTAGAATTGAGACATCTGTAAAAAGAGAATGGCCGAGCACCCTGTGGAAAATACAGCTAGTTTTAAACACCACCATACAAAAATGTATTTCTATGACACTTTTGCAAGCACCTATTGGTATTAATATGACAACTCCGAGTTCTTCGCACTCCAAAAACCACTAGATGATAATTAATTTTTAACTCATCTAGTAGTTCGCATAGAGATAAATTGTGAAAATTAGTTCCATTGTCCATTATAATGACTTGTGGTGTTCCAAAACATGAAACAAATTTTTGTATCGCCTCAGGTGTCTCATCAGCTTTTGACGAGTTTAAAGTTATCAAGTTACAGTACTTTGTAAAATGCATCCACTATTACTAAAATATGTTTATATTTTGCGCTCGAAATCGGTAACGGTCCAAGGCAATCTACATGGACTGTTTCTATGGGATTCTTAGGTTTCTCGGGAAATGTTATTTGCCCCTGCAGTGGCCCAGTGCGCGTTTTCTTCACAGCGCAAATTAAACAATGTTTGATGTAATTTTGGACAAACGTTCGTAGTCGTGGGAACCAGAAATGGGAACGTATTGAACCGAATGTTTTATCGACACCAACATGACACTGTTCATCGTGAAATAAACGCAAAACACAAAGTCGGTTTTGTCGGGGTACAAAGTATCGCAAAATCTTTTGTTTATTTGCTAACATTTCTTGGTGGTAAAGCATACCATCTTTTTCAAGATATTGATTGGAATCTAGTTTTCCTTCTTGCAAATCTTTTAGCATTTGTTGAACTTCAGCGTTACCTCTCTGCTCAACATGGAGCCATGAATCAACACGAGTCATTCTATGCACAGAAATAGGATTTCTACTCAAAAAATCTACATGACTCAAAGTAGATCCCTTTCGATAAACAATTTCATAATTAAAATCCTGAACATACTAATACCGGTAACTTTAAAAATTCAAAAAAGACTGAAAAATCAAAATTTCAATTTTTTTTAGTCATTTTTACAAGATTAGAAAAAAAAATTTTATTTACATTTTTATTTAATTGTTATTAATTATAAACACAATGCTCGACTATCGAACGTCCTCATACTCCGAATTCAATGCAATTATTCATGTATATTTTAGATGATATTTATTGTCAGATTATATGAAACAATTGCTACTATTAATTATCGAAAATACAAAGATATAAATGTGAGGAACTAGACATTTTTGGCAAGTTATAATAAATAGAAATTAATACCTTGAATTATTCTCGTTGGCGTCGGGTTCAACAATTTCTTCTATTTTTCGTTTGCTGGATAAGTTTGTCAATTGTTTATAACACTTTTGATGGTATCCTTTTTCCTCAAGATCTTTGGGCAATTGAATTGAAGCAAGATCCATGGATCTTCTGGAGGTGTTAGACTGTTGCTTACTCCTTACCTCAATTGCTTCGATGCAATTTTTTGAAATTGCGCTTGACAAACATTTTCGGATCACCTGGCAAATCACAAATAAAACAAACACGTTCTTGCTCTTTTTCTTGAACATTTCTTTCACTTTCACTAGAGTTTTCATTCTCCTCGAGGTCCGACATGATCGGAGTGCTCGCAACACGTAAACAACAGCTGTTTTGAATCTCTGCGTCGACTCCGAAGCGTTCGACCGGAGCGTCTCTCAAAACTATTTTTTGTATTTTTCGTACGTAGTTTTAGAAAGAACAGTACACACATACTAATCGTATTACATTAAGTACAAATAAACTATCTAAATGCCGTATAAAAAAATATCGTGATGAATTTTACCTTACATTTCGTTATATGGATTTTTTTGAGTTTTTTTCCCCTACAGACCTTTGTACCAACGAAAATGTACGGCATGTGAAAAAGTATTATCTATGCATAAAGTATTTTCAAAATAAATTAATTTTATGTTGTGTCAAATCAACCCCTGGACCACGGAAAGAGAGGGGGTTGCAACCCTCGATTTTTTCCCTTTGTCGCGTGTTTTTTGTACGGTGTTGCCGAATAATGGACTAGAAGCTGTATTGAAACAGTATGAAACTGATGCCGTACAAAATCAAATGACAAAATTTACCCTGGAAATTGTCGGAAAATCAAAAAAATTTTCCGACTTTGTGGCGCACCATTTTTTTACGGCACTGCGCGTTTTCTTATTATTTTTCATGGATCTATCGATGGTAAGAATGCCGGACAAAAATATATGACCAAAATGTACTCACTCTACCTGTACTTTTGAATTCTCACCTGCACTTAGTTGGACAGCTTACAAGTGACGGCATAGTGCTGAATCTTATTATTTTATGCTCTTATATCGTTCTAGATAGGTCACCTGATGGTTCAAATGACCCATCAATTTTTTGGACACGGGCCTGTAGTCTAGTAGCCTAAGGTTCACTGTAGTGATATCCGGTGGAAATAAATAAATTGATATTAAGCCGGGAATGTAAAAATATATATTTAAAAAAACGTTCCATGTGCGACATTACCCTCCATAGCTGGTATTACCGTACAAGTATGAACTAGATATAAAAAAGGTAACAAACGCAATATATTTGGTATAAAAACATAAATAATGACTTCAGTAGCATACAAAAAATTAAGTAAAAATCCCGCAGCTTGAAAATAAAACAAAATTTAAAAAAATGTAGTCCATAGTAAGTTTTCAGTGCTGCAAATCTGGACAGTAATCGCAAATTTAGTCTTTAGGACTATCATATCCAGTGTATCACTTATTCGCCAAGAGCCCACAGGAAACGCAACGATACCATTCTTCATCTTTACCATACTCCGCAAATAATACACATTTCATCGCCTTCGATATTTTCATTTTCAGCATCGTCCAGTTCATCGTCATTGCAAATGTCAGATTGACTAACATCACTCTCGCTTGAAGTTTCTATTATTCTTCTTTTAACTGTTTTGATTCTTGTTTTATGCTTCACCCAACTTAGACTTTGCCATTTTATTCTTGAATGTCGCTTCTATTTTCTTCCTTTCATTTTCTCTTTTTTTCAGCTTAGCAATTTCTAGCTGTTCCTTAAAAGGCGTCGATGTGATCATTTCAGATCACTACTTTTTACGATTCTATTTGGGGTTCTTCTTAGTAGAAGTTTCCTTGGAAGCGAGTTATTTCAAGAAAAGACGTTTCTGTTGATGCTAAGTGATCTGCTGAAGAATTAGGATGGTCTTTTGAGCAGCTTGGTGGAGGTGTTGAGCAACTTGATCGAGGAATTGAGCAGCTTGGTTAAGGGGACGATCTGCAAATTCACGTATTCCTTGGTGATGAGCATATTTTTGAAGAACTAACATTCATTCGATGAAGAATAAAAATCCTCTTCAGAGAAAACATTGCAGTTAATTGGATATATTCCACTAACTTCGAATCCCTTAATTGCTTAAGAAGGATTAGCAGCTCTCATATAAGCTTTCGCAAATAATTGCGTGATGTCATACGTTGTTATTTTTTCATATGCGTGTGACTTCATGAATAGATCACATTTTTATATCATAAGATTTCTTAAGTGGCATTGAATGGTATGAAACAGATATTGGAGACGTTAGATTCCATTCCTAAAAATTTACAAACTGAACAACATGGTAAAGAGTATAAATGTATAATCATAAATTTAAATCTTTAATGGAAAAATATAATATTAACCATTATAGTAGTCATTCGGTTAAGAAAGCCTCCATTGTTGAGCGTGTAATTGGAACTATAAAACCAAAATTGTTTAAAGTATTACACTATAGAGGTTCATATCGATGGATAGATATAACTGATGATGTATTTAATGAATATAATTACACTGTACATAGAACAATAGGAATGACACCGACAAAGGCGATAAAAAAACAAAATGAAAAGTACATAATCGATACAGCGTACATATATTTTCAAAGTCTTATTAAGCCAACTGGACAACTAAACTATTTAAAGTAGCAAAAATTAATTATACCTACCCATATACATATTTGTTAGAATATTTAAATGGTAATCCTATTAGTGGAGGTTTCTACACAGAGGAATTACAAAAAACTAAATATTCGTATATTTATTTAATTGAAAAAGTACTAAAACGTAAAAATAATATCGTTTTCGTTAAATGGTTAGGATTTTCAGCCAAATATAACAGTTGGATTATAACATCAGACGTTGTTTGAACATTTTCCATTATTTTAATTTAACTTACTTACTATGTATATAAATATTATACTATATCAAGGTAATTTTCTGTAAATAAAAAAGGACTATATTAATATTACAGTCATTTCGATTAAATACAACTTTTTTTTACTTACACTTTCCGTTTTTCATGAAACAAACATGTGGCACCAGCATCTCCAGGAATCCAAAAGGAGGTGATGGAGGATTTACGGATGCCTCCACAACTACCACAGGCCTATTCTAAAACACAAATATAGTTTATATATTAGAAGAAATCAAAACAATAATAAAAATTAAACTTGCTAGTAAAGGATCTAGCCGGTTAAACATATGAAAACTGCACTTGCGTCTGATGAAGGGTTCTTACCTTGTTTATATTGTTTTTCATCTAAAATAGCCATACATTTAATCTTACACCCCTAACCCATATGGTAATGGAGTAATAGGGGTACCAACCCTGAACGTAATATTTTTTTTTCTCAGTACCTATTAAAGATATATTCACGAAATTGAAACTGTAGATGACTATTCATAAACTAATTATAATATATTTTTTTTAGAATTTTTGCAATATTAGAAACTGTAGAAAACGAGAAGTATATTTTTTGGGGGTGGTTTTTTCTACCAACCCACAAAGTGACACCTAACAAAAAAATATATCTTATTTGTTAATTACTTAGCTATTACATGTTAAAGTCACAAAAGGGTCGAATTGGTGGAACATAGCTAAATAAAAAAAAATACAGATTTGTAGTTATATGAAAAGTATATTATATATTTACCTATAATTCAATCATACAAACGAAAATAGTGACGATGACTGAATATTCAGTCATCGTCACTATTTTCTTCAACAGTAGTAGTTATTCCAGTCGCATCAAACATGGAGGTCAATATTTCAGCTGGTTTTATAATTTTTGATTTGTAACGAGCATGCGATAAGTAGTAAATAACAGTCGCTACATGAGAGCAACAGCCCATTGTTCTGTTCCCATTTGCACAATCACAAACATATCTTCGAATTCCTCTACAGGTGTTTGAATTTGGCTCATACTCGATAAAGCAATTATATGTCTTGCTATTAATATGCCTTGATCGTACCCTTACTCTTATCTATAATATTTTCGCGATCTTTTAAAAATTCAAGGTTTAATTCGTTGTCAGTTATTATTTCAGCAAGATAACATACTGCTTGTGATAATTAATAAGTGCCAGTAAATAATATTTTAAGGTCAGTTTCACTAAATTCTGGAAAATCCATTAGACTGCTTGAAGATAATTTCGTAAAAAGTTTTCTTTTTCGATTTAAGTTCTCATTTTTAACCAATTCTTGCATTGTATTCTGCTGATTTTGACGCTCCTTCATATAAGCAATAATAGTATCGGCAAGTTCAACATCAGAGTTCAAACCTTTACCAAAAGTGTTATTCAAAAATCCAGCTATTCGGCACAATGATTTTGCCACAGGTAAAAGTTTATTGTCCAGAACATTATGCAATAAATGGTATTTTTTACCAATAGCGCTATGTACAGCTTCAACAGCCCAACGTACTTTAGCTACAAATCGTGATGCATTTGCCTCTTCAACTGTTAATTGTGCTCTTTTCCCCTTCAAAGCTGGCATAAATGCATGGTACTCCTGCTCTTTTAAAAAATTGACCACGTCACGGAAACCGCGATCAACAATGCAGATGTCACCTGGCTGTAGAAGCGTTTTGAGTCCGTTAGGTTCCTCTAATATACTTCTTAATATACATGCGTCGTTCATCGTTGCATTATAAGGACCTGCTATGTCAACAACATAGCCATTTGTTGTACAAATAGTAAAGGGCTTACAGAGTGGCGTTTTCTTTTGTCCACTGTAAGATTTTCTGTGGTAAACATTGTTCCTACTTTTTTCATGCCTAATGTAGGTTCCGTCAAAAATTAAACCAAGAGAAGTTTTTCCAAATCCGAGTAGATGTTTTGCGAGATAAGATGTTTCATTATTAATAAGATCTTGTCTACTCTTGCCATTTATTCCAAAATGAGCTGGTAAAATTTCTTTTTCGAAACTTTCGATTACCTGATGGAAATAATCTGAGACTTGTTGAGAATATTTCAATCCAAATATTTTCTGAATTATGTCGTTTGAATTACCAGTTCTGAATTTAACTAAAAACACTACTAATGCTTGTATAACCGACCGTTCATCACTCTCTCATACTAGAAAGCATTCCCGCTAATCTAATAATGTTTTGCCATTCAAGACCTGTGTATGTAAATATTTCTTCTTCAGAAACGCAAAATCCGCCAACTTTATCGAGAAGTGTTAAGCCAGCATTATTAGCTAAGAGATCTAAAAATTGGGAGACTTCGCCTTTTTCTAAGAAACTATGGTTAGAATAAACTCGTAATAGCTGTAAATCATCGTCAAAAAACCGTTTTTTTATCAAATGGTTTTGACAACATCTGTTTCCTTTTGGAATAAAAATTCTTCGTTTAATAAATGCTTGCAGGCGAACATCTAAAGGCACAATAGTAAGATTATTTTTAGATTCACATACTGTACAGTAAATATGTGTTGTTTTAACTCTTTTGATTTGAAACTACATATTCTTCTTGACGTGAACCACTGCGACAAAACACTTGAAAGTCCGGATCATCCAAATTACTGCCGTAACTGTCATTTTCAACACTATCACCACAGCCAGTAGACGTAGTCGGTTGCGCAACTCTATATATTATCAGTCTACATTTACAAAAAAACACGGATCCAATACGTAAAGTATTTTTACAATAAGGTTGATATCTATTTAAATCTTCATTGGTAAAAATATATTTTACCTTTTGACTGGCTTTCCTGATACTTACTTTACAATTAGCACATTTTTGATCTTTATTACGTTCAATTGTTTTCTCCATTATTTCTGATCACAAACGTTACCGTGAAAAACTGAACCGTACTCAATACACAATTTTTTGAAACTCTCGCAAAATACTTAATAAAATACAATTTTTTTGCTTAAATATACGTATACGTCGCCTGCCAATTATGTTTTGACTCACTCACTAGTTAACTTCTTATAACTTGAAAAACTTACATAAAAATGAACAAGTCACAACATGTTCACTGTAGCGCACTATAACATTGTAGGTACGGAGTCTACAACACGTTGTTCGAAATTCGCGCAGTCAAATGCCGTCAAATCGCATATTGTTTGTAGTTGATTTGTAGGTATACATATTTTGTTGACATTTACAATTTATAAGAATGTATTTATGATAATCGTTTATATAGTTTTTGGTAAAAATTGATGTATAATATACTTTTCATATAACTACAAATCTGTATTTTTTTTTTATTTAGCTGTGTTCCACCAATTTCACCCTTTTGTGGCTAACATGTAATAGCTAAGTAATTAACAAATAAGATATATTTTTTTGTTAGATGTCACTTTGTGGGTTGGTAGAAAAAACCAGCCCCAAAAAATATACTTCTCGTTTTCTACAGTTTCTAATATTGCAAAAATTCTAAAAGAAATATATTATAATTGGTTTATCGATAGTCATCTAATGTTTCAATTTCATGAATATATCTAATAGGTACTGAGAAAAAAAATATGACGTTCAGGGTTGTTACCCCTATTACTCCCTTACCATAGGGATTAGGGGTGTGAGATTAAATGTATGGCTATTTTAGATGAAAAACAATATAAACAAGGTAAGAACCCTTGATCAGACGCGAGTGCAGTTTTCATATGTTTAACCGGCTAGATCCTTTGAAGGTAACACTCTTCTGAGGAAATTCACCTCCTCTTCGTAATGAGCACCAGCACCGTTGTTCATTGGTCAGTTTTTGTTTATTTTCTGTTTTGTTCCTGTTTAGTTTCAGAGATTTTACATAATTTTTATTATCAATAGTGGTTATCTAATCAACCACAGGTACATAATCAGAAGCAATTTGATATACAGTTTAGTTGTATACGTATGTATACAATATTGTGACGGACGTGGCGTTTTGGGTGTAATTGCCTGAGGATGTTCGAGAACTATCATCAGACCAACTGGGATCGCCATATTCCCTTATTCCTTCTAGATTATAGGATATCCATACACGAGACTACCGGACAGACCCCTCCTGTGTGCTATTCAAGAAAGAACTGAGACTACCTGCTGATCTGACGTTTTGGGCGACCTGAAGATTCTTCGCTGTCCACGGACGATTATGTGTCTGAACTACGCAAGCGGCTAAACACCATCATAACGCCGTCAGAACAAGAATAAAATTCGAAAGTGACCGAATGAAGACCCGCTACGATCAGTGAGCGAAGTCCACTGGATTCACGGAGAGCCATCGTGTATGGCTCTATAACCCAGTTCGCAAGAAAGGAAGGTGACCTAGATAAACGACGTCGTCTACAGGATACAACGATGCCCTCAATTCAAGATGAAAGTTGTACACCTCCGCCGGTTGTCTCCGTACACAGTGGAAGAATGTGATCGGGACGATCAGCACTAGAGGGGGGACAGTGTGACGGACGTGGCGTTTTGGGTGTAATTATGCGAGACTATTGGGTCTGCGCCTTTGTCAACTGCAGACCGGAACGAGCCAAGGACTGTGTCAGATTGTGGCGAACCGTCTATTATGTTCTCTATCTCGCCTGCAAAGACTTTCATGGGACAGAAGACCTCGGTCCCCCCGCAGAAGAAGCGATTGAGGAATATGAACTTAATCGAAGATTGCAGCGTGTTGACGGTATCCAATTTTGCAGCCACGCGTACCGAGGTATTTGATGTGATTTCAAAATGCTTGTCGGTGACCTCCTGAGCATGTGCTAAGCCACCCTTCTTGTCTAACACTATTGCTTGATCGGCATCTTGGATCAGCCCAACCGTGTTGGCGCCTTCCGAGCCCATGATGTAGCCCATTCTCCTAGCAACTCTGACACAGCACAGTGATAATCGAACGTTCAGGAGGAAGTCAATGCAGCCAGTCCATCCCTGGAACAGCCTTTTTATCAGAATCACCGAACCAAGGAAACCTCTCTTGAAAAGGGTTGCAGTGATTTGGGACCATATATGCTTCATCCGCAGGCAAGTCGGGGCCTTTGTTGTCTCAACTACGTAGTCATGGTGTCTGGCCCATGCATCGCGGTCAGCCTTGGGACTCCATCCCGACATATCTGCACTTAATATCATCATCAAGGCTTTCGAGTCTGGCATCGTAAGCTCGTTGGTACGCTGCAAGATCTTCTCAGCCTGGTGGTAGCCCTCTCTTGAAGTGACTCCCCAATACAGATTTGTGAGAGGTATGCCACACTTGTTGTAGTAAGAGGTTAGTTCTCGCGTTACTGCGTCTGCCGACCAAATCTCTCGCACTTTGCCTTCATGTTTTGTGTTCTCACTCTTTGCTCCCATTTCTGCGATTCTGTCCCGCTTGTCGGTCCCATTGTTGAGCATACTATCAACCTTCTCTGGCTCAATGCCATATGCCAGCAGGGGCGCATGTTCTAATGCATAAATGATCTCATTTGATTCACTCTTTGGTCGTGCTGCATATGCCTCCATGCTGTCGTAGTTACGAATGTCAGGGTCAACTCGTGTTACATCCCATACGTCCAGAAACCATAACGACAGGGTATCGTTGAACGGGAAAAAACCCTTTATCGACACTTTGCCCATTTCTTCGTCAGGGGGTAGGACAAACACGTGCTTAAGGTAGTTCTTAAACCATGGAGCATCTTAAAACTCATAGCCTTCTGCACACTGGTATGTAACCACATCGCCGTAGGTTGTGACAGCTTTGCAAAAGTCCAGTGCCTTGCAGTAGTTCAGGAACCCCTAGCTTCCTCAGGTCGCAGTCTAGAGAGGCGAAACCATAGTAAATGCTTGCCAAGTCCATTCTGGACCTGTCAGGGAGATCATGCTCGGCCAGCTTTTCGTACCAGTGCTGCTCTAAAGGGAGAATGTCATTAATCATTTGGACCAGTTGTTCGCTTTTGCATTCAGCATGGCCGTCTAGGGTATCTGATGAATTATGAATGTGCAAGGGTTTGCTTCATGAGCTTTGGGATCGAAGTTGAAAAGTCCGTTGTTTTCATGACACGCGCTAGCCAAGCGACCGAGGAATTAATAGCACTTAACATATAAATTTTCACCCACGAACCATACACTCGATAACTCTCTGCGTAGTTGAAGAAGCCCTCCCAGGCCTTCGACACTGCGTGCATCTGGTCGAGGCTGGAGTAATCCAGCATAAAAGCAGCATCTTGGTACACACGCACTGTTATTCCAGCTATGCGGTATATGGGATGTCTGTTGGGCCAGTAGGCCGTACATTTCAGAAGCTGCACGTCTGAACTTAACGAGGGGTATCCCAACGGAGCCATTCCTGAGTAAGTCGTGCATTTCCTTTATTTCTGTGGCGTATGTGTGCATTCTAAGCTGTTCGGTTTTTCTAGCCCATGCAAGCATCTCAAGAGACCGTGCTTGGAAGTTCATCCGGGGCTTGATTATTCTCATAACTGCTTGGTTTGGATTCTTACCAAGTCTGTACGCTAGGAATGAAGCAGCGATGACATCTTTGGCCACGCTGTCAGAGTAGTGATCTATACTTTCAGTTCTGTCCATAAGCTTCCTCTTGTATTTCCCTTACAGGTACTCATGGGTGAGCCTGTAGGCCGCATTGGAATCACAGTAGATTTTCCTCCCTCGCAACTTCATGGCCAGTACTGCTTAGGCTCACGTTGCCTCAGCACGCTCATTGATATACCATAGTTTAGGAATATCTGTGCATCGCTCAAATTCGGATCCCCGGGCTGTGCAAACTCAGTAGACTCGGATATGTCATACAAGACCAACATGTTCTGCACGGTGGATGGTGAAGTACTTGTTGCTGATTCACTGAAGAACGCCTCGCGATACTCATTTCTGGGTAGGTCGAGATGTTCAGCATAGAAATCAACATAAGCAAGAACTTTGTACAACGTCTGGTGTTTATATCTGGGGGTGCCGTACACTTGAGACATGTCGCGAACCGAACATGCACCAACAAACTCACTAATAACTACGGCAATTCACAACGATCAATTCAAAAAGCAGGATGTTTAAAATATAGAAAACTAGCAATCGCCTTATTAGATCACCAATTCTCTGCTCAGCTTCGGGATTAGATTGCGGGAGGCGTTGCAAACCGTAACTACGAGATGCCTCCAGTTTCCGAATTGGGCCATGAATACCTCGGGGACGTCTCTCCAGACAGCAACCGAGAGCGACGTGCATGTCAACTGGGTCGGAGATGTGATCGCGCAGCGTTTCGATTGCAACTACGATCGCTGCGGTCGATATGCGGTAATTTGAATAACGCTTACTGGCTTTAGCAATTGGGTGCAGGCTCACTTTGTCACCTCTGATGCTCTTGATCCTCGAGCCTTTGGTGCAAGTATGCGGTATACCACCTGCAATCAGCTCTGTTAGGTAGCCCGGCCTGTAAGTGACTTTGTGGCCGGTGGTTGGAATATGTTTGCCCACGCCCGTATTTTTTTGTAAGATTATTTAAAAGTAATTCTTCTGATCGCGGATCTCCGAAACGATGAAGGAGGGCTTTCTTCAGATCTGACCATCTTTGACAATTTGTTGTTATTAACACATCTCTTGCATCACCACTTAATTTTGCTTTTACTTGTTCAAATAAAAGAGTGTTAAATAAGCAACCTTTTTCAGGTCTTTTAAAGTGACTTATGTAATTTTCTACTTGTTTAATGAAGTAGGCTAAACCTTTTGCTCCCCCTGAGTATTCAGGAAGCATTTCTTTAGCCATGTTCATCTCTAATTGTGTTACTTCAGCCACATTTTTCCTATCAGAATTATTTTTGTTACTAATAGCTGAATTATTAAGAGAATTAACTAATTCTTCAGAATTGCTCGAATTTATAGACATTAAAAAATGTTGTTTTTAAAACATATAACTAGTGTGTTATGAGAGGAAGGATAGTGTTTAGAAAAAGGAACAACTTACCATACTATTACCAAGAGCATGTTATGAATGCCTAGTGATTTGTGTTCTTCTCCGATGACGCTGTTCCCCAGGTAAAGATGGTCCTCTTCTTGGATGTCCAGTGGAGTAGAGTACGCGCAAATATTTTGAATCGTTGGATACCCAGTTGAATCTTGAAAGATGCCGTACCGTCGCGTCGTACCGTCTGGGTATCCTGTTCACAGCGCCAGTTAAGTTTGGAAATAAAAAGATTAACTTTTTAAAAAATGTTTATTGTAAAATACGCTACATATAAATACAGATATGATGGTCTTCATGTGAATCGCGTATGATTCACGTAATATCCATATTATGTACCTTAGTACATACCTAGGTATATATGATGTATGTGTGGAAATGAAACACCGTTCATCCTGTTATTATTATTTTATTATAAACATGTAGAACAGCATAGCATCGTCGTTTGCGTTAACTACTTGCACCGTTCATCGTGTTATTATTATTTTATTATAAACATTTAGAGCAGCATAGCATCGTCGTTTGCGTCAGCATAATATAAATATTTTTATTTATAATTACATATAATTTAGGTACTGGGTACAATGTTAAAAAATGGCTTGTTGAATTCTACTGATTTATAAAGAGAGCTGCACTTTTGTTATTGTTATTATTATAAAACTCAAAATTTCTATTGAACTATTTATTTTTTATTAAGGAACAAACGATAAAGGGGAATAACATAATTATACATATATATATATATATATATATATATATATATGTTATTATTACATATTACATAACGTTTATTTGGAAAATCCATCTTGAGTGACTCATATGGATAACATTCTGAATTCAAAAATAATCGGATATCCATTAAATTTATATTATCATAATTAGTTATATCTTTAAGAACGTTATCAGTTTGAAATACAACTATTACAAATCGTGGTCTTTCAATATTTGTACTGGTTTTAACAACCCACACATCTTTATCAGTGGTGCGTAATGATGGTAATTGATGCATTTCCCATCTTCTAAACGGTATTATAAAAGGTTTATTCTGACCCACTTTTTCCAAAATTCGTAACTTAACTGTATCATTTGGATAAATATGTCTTACTCGTAATTCAATATTTGATATCTTGAATACTAATTTCTTAGTTTCTGAAGTGGTTTTATAACAATTATAATCCGTATGCGAACGAACAAGACGAATCTTATGACGACCGCTCATCACCTTCCTATAATCTTGAAATAGACCGAAAAGGAAACTCAAAGGTATTCGAAACAGGAACCTTTTCTTGCCCGTATTTATTAATCTTTCTCCATTATTATTTAAATAGTTCCAACTGGCTATGTCCAGAGCACGACTTTGATTTCTATTGAATAATTGAAAAGCTCTAAGAGTACTCGTCATACCAGGATCACGAACTTTATCGACTTCTATACCATTCAATTCATAACTGGTATATTCAAAACGAAATGCTGCTGCATTATTAGTTAATTTTACTTGAGCTGCTGCTCCACCAGCAACAGCTTCATCAGTTGTCTTCACTTCAATTTCACCCTCAATAATAATAGCAACATCACTCATTTCTAAGAATGCATCTTGTTGATTAATATTTATTTCACACTCATCACTATTTCCATATGCTTTCGTCTCTGTCGGATATGTATGTATTTCTTCCTTTACAATGCATTCATCATAGATGGGACTAGCAAATAAATCTAGTTTATTTTCCATTCTTTATTCTTCTTTATTTCTCTTTGTCTATTATCTTAAATCCTATACTTTCCAAGAAACTTCGATTAATTGATGAAAGAGGAGGAGAATGATGATGATTATGACGATGACGGTATGACCTAATCGGTGTCTGATTACTGAATGATTGATTCATATTAATAAACTTAGATTTATGTACACTTTCGGTATGTGTATTTGCTTCCTTATTAACAAATACCAAACCCATTTTGTCTCTTCAATTCCAATCTAACAATAAATTCTTCTCCTCGAAAGTCAACTAGTTGAGAATTTTGATCGATTATCTTAACTGTAATATTATTAATTGACCGACGATTATCGATTGGTAGGAATGTTAGATTTTTCGGTTCAATATTAATGGAATATCCTGGATCAACAGCAGGTGAGAATTCGTATAGAGTGTGACAAGGTGAACCGTTACAGTATGAACCGGTAACATTCAGGCCTATTCTGTAACTCCAAATCGAATAGAGATGCTTGAAATCGAATAGAAGTGGTGGGGTAGAATAGAAATTGTACGGAATCGGTATTCTGTAACTCCTCAAATCGAAATGTAAAGTCGACCATCGAAATATGACATTTCGACTGCATGGAAGCTGTCGAAATCGTTATTTGGATGGTAGAAAGCTCTTCGCGCATGCGCCTACTGCTTAAAGTGGTTCTTAAGGCAGTGTGACTTTCTCTACCTGCTAAGGGTTTCACTGGACATCTGGTTTACCCTTGGGTACGTCACTCTCAATTCTCGGTATTCAACACAAATTTGCTTTATTAGTTTGGTTAGGTTAAAATAACCAACTGTCAGATGGTTACTAAGGCCCATATTCGCATGAAAAATGCAGTGTTGCCGCGTTTTCACCTAACGTCTTGTAGAAATCATAAATTTCGATTGTGGCGTCGTCTACTTTAGTTACAGAATAACAAAGATCGACGTTGAAAGACGCAGTAGAAGTGGGTACATTACGATCTCTCCACATCTCGATTCGATGCCTACATTTCTATTGAGTTACAGAATAGGCCTGAATGTTAGAATCGATGCGGGTTGTAGACACTTGAATTATATTTTAGCATGTCTCGACATAAAAACATTAATTGTTTCTATCTCTGTCAAACGTACACATGCATACCAAAACATCTGATTCGAGATAATGCTAATTTATTAGTTCTATTTAAACAGGATGATTTAAATTTGAAACATGTATATAACGATCATGTTAATACTGATATGTCGTTTGATAAATTCAAATATATGTGTATGAATTGTTGGCAACGAAATAAGCATGGGGTTACTGGTCATTGTTAAAGAAAATGATCTGAACAAGGGTCGTTACCGTTACGGATTTGATAAATAAATCATGATTTCATCATAGTTCTCATTCTAAACTTAGGTGTGCTGTTTAAAACAATGTTAGCCAATAAGGATAAAGTACTAAAGAAAAGACTTTTAAAGTTATCAAAAGCTGTTCGCGAAAAATATTTAAGTTTAAAGTCAGGACGTGAACAAGGGAACGAATCTATTAAACGAATACTGAATCCAGTCATAGAACCTCTTTCTAAATTAGCTGCAGCTGATCAACAAATAATAGATGTCAAAAAGGAGGAACAATTATCTCCACCACCTATAAAGAACCAACAACAGGAGCAACAACAACAACAAAAATCTACAAATTTCTCTCTCAATATCCCCTACAAAGTATAAGAATAAGAAGAAGGAGAATGTTGGGAATCAGGAGCAAGAGGGAGATGACGATGATGATGATGAAGAGAAAAATGAGGTTTTTGAAAATGTTGCTAGCGCATCAACACCTATAACAACAGCAATTGATTGGGAGAAGCAACCTCTCGAAGAAATTCGTAAAAGTTTTACAGATGCAGATAAAGAAGCTTTGTTAGATTATTTACAACAGTATCCTCCATTAGCCAGAGGATATATAGAGGGATTTTTACAAGACCATCTCAATGAATATGATACTACATATGGCATTAACTATAATCCTGTAGTTAATAAATGGATGATGGGAGATAGTGAGATGGTAATAGATGATCAAAGCAATTTGACTATTAAAAATAAACCGTTTCGTGGAACACCTGGTTTATATGAATTAATATTCAAACCACAAACTGCTAGTTACAAACGAAACGATTTGAAAAATTATAAAGAGATGTTGGAATTAACAAATGCTCATAGACGCAATTTTCATCCAAATAAACAGATAAGAGGGAGCAGGTCATACAAATACTAAAATATAAATAATACCTAATGAGGGTAACACCTGGTTTTTTTTTTCCTTTATCAAGATATACTTTTTTGAGACATATTACTTTTCATCACAGAGGTGAAAGTTGACCTAAGTAGGCCAGCTACTCTTGCTTGGTATAATCTAAAAATATTTTAACAGTATTTCAACTGCAAGTATGTAATGCATATTATTTTTTATAAGAAACGGGAACACACCACTTTTAACTTCATCAACGAACCGACGAATGCACAATGTTTGTTTATTCTTCTTACAAAAGTTTTAACATTCTTATAAGTTTTTAACACTTGCACATTAAAAAGACACAACGGAGAATTTATTACACATTTTAAAAAACTTTAAGTATGCTAATCATTTCTTAATTCACATTTTCACATTGTACAACATAAATATTTTGCTTTGAGCGTCTATAAATTATATGGGGAAATAATAATTACAACCAGATAAGGACTATATGCACAAATGCGCTATCTGTAGATATTACTTGTCAATGGCAATTTTTGGATTATTTATTTAAAATGACTACTTTTTGACATTTGCTACAGGGGGCAGACTAGTCTCACATCCCTCCCCCTGGTCCCCTTTTGATCACTTATAATTCTCTCTTAAGACTATGTATTACATTATTCATATATACTAGTATTATATAAATGTGTATATAAATATATGTATTAAATATCGTTCCACTAGTGATAAACCCACATCGATAAATCGTCCATACCATGTATTGCTTTGTTTTTGATTTTGTCACGTACTGGTAACCGAAAGGACTTTACCAACATTGGGGCCTCCTCAGGGAAAATTCTCGGTAGCTTACAAATTAATTTTTATATTTCTAGTGCTTAATTTGTTATCCCATCAAAACCGAGACCAAACAAAAAACCCTGTTATTATCTAAGAAAAGAAAATAATATAACAGTAGGTACCCAACACACAAATAACAACCATATTTAAATTGAACTTGGTACCTTTATCAAAGATTTCACCTCTGAAATAAAATAAAGAGTTATTATTCTTATTATATTTGTGAAAAG
Organism: Agrilus mali; assembly: GCA_029378335.1. Classification (NCBI taxonomy): domain Eukaryota; kingdom Metazoa; phylum Arthropoda; class Insecta; order Coleoptera; family Buprestidae; genus Agrilus; species Agrilus mali. Next base: position 12,560,427 of record CM055662.1, read on the forward strand.
ATAGTATCTACTAAATATAAGTAAAATACTCGTAAGATTAATAAAATAAATTATTAATTAATTATAGAAACATACACGTTTCCTGTTTTATTGGAGCATGGTGTTTATTCAAAGATCTGTAAACCAGGTTGACTCAAGACATGTATATGTATACCTATGAAGACATGCTTGACAGTCAGAACACACTAATTTGCATTTACAATTTGGTTGCCTTTCTTCAATAGTATATACTTCATTCGATGATAACGACTTCACCTGCCATCCTGCAGTGGTTTTCAGAAGTAACCTCTCATCCAAATTTAAGCCGGCCTTATGTCTAGCACGTAAATTCTTGATTTTTGTTGATATTTTGCCCTTATTGATCACAATTATTCTTTCAAACAGTTGGTCACGTACAAATTTCATTAAAACGTGAATGCACTTATCTAATCTCTTTACAACTTTCCCATTTAAGTAAATATATTTTAAAGTTCGATGCATACGTTCTATGTGCATATTTGTGTTAATGCCACAGTGTTGATGATAGCAGTGGGCCCACTCCTGAATATTCTTTGAATAATGCTCTTGAAAGTATAGACCGAAATCAAATATGTCAGTATCCGCCAACAGGGACGTTATAAAATTGTGGCACATTGGATGAAAAGCATTCATGTCTCTTTCTTGGAGTAGCGTTCTTAAATGTTTGTACACTTCAACCTAAAACAAGTTCACAGTAAACTGTAGGTTAACTACACACGATAACACAAAAATAGAGGATGATTCCCATTTGTTGCCTTTTAGGAATATCTCTATCTTTGAGTACTTATAACTTAATATATTAATAGGTACCTGTTTCTCTTTGGATTTCACTTTATTCAAATTTTTTCACCAAGCCCGGTCCACATGCCAAGAACAAAAAAGTTTACAATAAAATAATACTAAGTAAAGGTAAACTTTGACATAATTTGAAAAATACTTACCTAAATTTTCCAGGACCCATTATTTGAACCCTAGCATTGTAAAATGATTGTGCCATGTCGGACATAAATATTTCAGGATGTAAATTTCTGCCTAGCTTCTCTTTTATATAAAAAAAAAAAACGTTTCATGGTGACTTCATCAGTTCGGTTGGATATGCAAAATGCACATGGAAAATCTTCACGTATATCGTCCTGAATAAGTAAAGTAATCAATTCAAATCCATAAGCATTCAGGCCATGGGTCCCATCAATACAGATACAATCATTGCCATACTTTTCTATAATTTCTGCTTGACACTAGTATAGCTAGCGGGATACTGTAACACTTCGATGGCATGTCAATCCTCAGTCCCTTACCATGACCTCTAATGGCATTTTAGAGGTCATTCTTCCGTAGGAAGGTCGAAACGTTGTCCTCAAAAGAGTGAAACTGTGTTTCGTTGTGACCTCTAAGACTTCTTAGAGGTCATTCTTCGTCTGCCTGGAGGCGGAGCCTAATTTGTCATGTCTTTCAAGGTCATTTTTCGTCTGGTGTAACCCATCTGCGCTTGAAGCCTTTGTGACGTCATTTATGCATCGTGTGAACTGTTGACCTTTGCAATTTTTATATGGATAAGAAAATATAGGGTGATTAGTTACTGAAATTATTTACTGTATTGTATGTTTCAATAAAACAAAAATAATTTTTAACGTCTGTAACACGTTAATTTTGTCTGAGATCGCAGTGTTGTAGATTGGTTTAAAAAATAAAAAAAGTAAGTGGTTGTAAAAAATTTATTATTAAATAATATAAACATAACTTAATAAAAGTTGAAATAAAAAGCCTTATAACACTATCAAAAAGTTTATTGGTAAAAACCAAATGTACATTTCGACTACGAAGTAATCATTATCAATGGTAAACAGTAACTTAAAATTAAACGCCAGATTTAGTCCTATTTATATTTAATGTTTACAAGCAGTTATTGAATTATATCCAATAAGGGGTTGTTATTGAAGGGCAAATCGAAGTTCATAAGGAATTTCCTAAATTTCTGAATATACAAACATTCATAAATTCTGAGATCCAGGTAGTTGTTACATTGTTTCAAAAGTTCAATATTTTGGTCGATGGAATGTCCGGTATTTATAGCATGACAAGCAACTGCAGATTTTTCAGGATTATTATATCTTAGGTGGTATAAATGCTCTTTTAATCGTATAGCTAAATTTCTTTTAGTTAAACCTATGTATACTTTTTCACAGTCTAAACAGTTTATTTTATAAATTCCTGATAATGTCGTTATGTTATCTTTATCTTTGGGGTTGCCTAAGAGACTTCCTAATTTATATTTATTATTACTAAAAACTGGTTCGATATCTAATTTTTTACATATTCTTTTTATGTGTCCATTAAATTTTGTATGAAAATTAAATTTCTGTCTAATTTTAGTTTCTTTTGTTGTTGCTAATGTTGTGTTGTCTTTCAAAAATTTCCGTTTTTGTTGTTTTGAAATAATCTTGTTCATTTCATGTAAACTTATATTATGTTGTTGTGCTGTATTCAGAATAAAGGTTTTTTCCTTTTGAAAATTTTCTTCGTTTAAGGGGATATTAAGTAAACGATAGGCAAGACTGTTGAAAGCTGCTAATTTATGTTTTTTATCAGTATAAGAGCTATTTAAAATGTATCTATTTGTGTGTGTGGTTTTTCTGAAAATGTTAAAAGTTAACTTATTATTATTTCTTATTATTGTCAAATCTAGAAATGGCAGTGAATTATTTGATTCTTCTTCGTAAGTGAATTTAATGGATTCATAAAAAGAATTTATGTAATTGATACATTTATTGACATCAAAATTCTTATCAACTATAATAAAAACATCATCTACATACCTCAACCACAATTTTGGAAAATATTTAAAATTATTTTTTATATTAATTTCAAAAAAACTTAAAAACAAGTTTGCTAAAAAAGGCGAAAGTGGATTCCCCATAGCTGTACCATTAATTTGTTTGTAACTTTGTCTCTAAATTAAAAAATATTTTGTGACATGCAAAGTTTAGTTAAGGTTATTAATTCATTAATTTCTATACTGGGGAGTTTTAAATCAATTAACCAACGTTCTAAAAAACTGTAAGTTTCGGTGAGGGGAACATTTGGAAAAAGAGACACCACATCTAAAGATAATAATTTATCACCTTCATTTAGGGTGAAATTCTCCAATTTTTTGACTATTTCTATATTATTTTTTACTGATAAATTTAAAGGTTTTGGAAAAAGAATCAAATTTATTGGTTAACCATTTTGCTAATTTATACGTTGGTGCGTTTATGTTTGAAACTATTGGTCTGTAACTATTATCCTTTTTATGAATTTTTGGTAATCCGTATAATTTAGGTATGGTAGGATTATCCACTTTCAGTTTTTTAGCTAATTAAGTATCAATCAAATTGGTACACTTTTTTATGGTTTTCTCTACATCTTTATTTAATTTTTGAGGATTCGTGTTGTGGTCTGTGTACGGGCCTTTTTTAATTAAATCTAATATACAGTTTTCATAATCTATTTTACCTACAATACATACGGCATTACCTTTGTCAGCTTTTAGGTAATAACAATCTTTCTTTTTTAAACTATTTACAGTTTCTAAATCTTTGTTGTCAAAATTAACTTTTTTGAGATTGGTTTTTTGGAAAAATTGTTTACATTCCTGTCTAATTTGTGATTTTTTACTATCTGATAAATTAAAAATACTTTTTTCTATATCTGCTATGCAATCTAATAATGGAGGTTTCTTAGGCATTAAACAATGTTTTAAACCGTTATTTAGTAATTTAAGTTCCTCAATGGAATATGTAAGTTTGCTATTATTGTGAACAATGTTAATGTCTGAAATCTGTAAATTGTCTGTCCTTACGCACGACGGCGATTTTGATTTGAGATTAGTAAATTTTTTACATATTCCATTGAGGAACTTAAATTACTAAATAACGGTTTAAAACATTGTTTAATGCCTAAGAAACCTTTATTAGATTGCATAGCAGACATAGAAAAAAGTATTTTTAATTTATCAGATAGTAAAAAATCACAAATTAGACAGGAATGTAAACAATTTTTCCAAAAAACCAATCTCAAAAAAGTTAATTTTGACAACAAAGGTAATGCCGTATGTATTGTAGGTAAAATAGATTATGAAAACTGTATATCAGATTTAATTAAAAAAGGCCCGTACACAGACCACAACACGAATCCTCAAAAATTAAATAAAGATGTAGAGAAAACCATAAAAAAGTGTACCAATTTGATTGATACTTAATTAGCTAAAAAACTGAAAGTGGATAATCCTACCATACCTAAATTATACGGATTACCAAAAATTCATAAAAAGGATAATAGTTACAGACCAATAGTTTCAAACATAAACGCACCAACGTATAAATTAGCAAAATGGTTAACCAATAAATTTGATTCTTTTTCAAAACCTTTAAATTTATCAGTAAAAAATAATATAGAAATAGTCAAAAAATTGGAGAATTTCACCCTAAATGAAGGTGATAAATTATTATCTTTAGATGTGGTGTCTCTTTTTCCAAATGTTCCCCTCACCGAAACTTACAGTTTTTTAGAACGTTGGTTAATTGATTTAAAACTCCCCAGTATAGAAATTAATGAATTAATAACCTTAACTAAACTTTGCATGTCACAAAATATTTTTTAATTTAGAGACAAAGTCTACAAACAAATTAATGGTACAGCTATGGGGAATCCACTTTCGCCTTTTTTAGCAAACTTGTTTTTAAGTTTTTTTGAAATTAATATAAAAAATAATTTTAAATATTTTCCAAAATTGTGGTTGAGGTATGTAGATGATGTTTTTATTATAGTTGATAAGAATTTTGATGTCAATAAATGTATCAATTACATAAATTCTTTTTATGAATCCATTAAATTCACTTACGAAGAAGAATCAAATAATTCACTGCCATTTCTAGATTTGACAATAATAAGAAATAATAATAAGTTAACTTTTAACATTTTCAGAAAAACCACACACACAAATAGATACATTTTAAATAGCTCTTATACTGATAAAAAACATAAATTAGCAGCTTTCAACAGTCTTGCCTATCGTTTACTTAATATCCCCTTAAACGAAGAAAATTTTCAAAGGGAAAAAACCTTTATTCTGAATACAGCACAACAACATAATATAAGTTTACATGAAATGAACAAGATTATTTCAAAACAACAAAAACGGAAATTTTTGAAAGACAACACAACATTAGCAACAACAAAAGAAACTAAAATTAGACAGAAATTTAATTTTCATACAAAATTTAATGGACACATAAAAAGAATATGTAAAAAATTAGATATCGAACCAGTTTTTAGTAATAATAAATATAAATTAGGAAGTCTCTTAGGCAACCCCAAAGATAAAGATAACATAACGACATTATCAGGAATTTATAAAATAAACTGTTTAGACTGTAAAAAAGTATACATAGGTTTAACTAAAAGAAATTTAGCTATACGATTAAAAGAGCATTTATACCACCTAAGATATAATAATCCTGAAAAATCTGCAGTTGCTTGTCATGCTATAAATACCGGACATTCCATCGACCAAAATATTGAACTTTTGAAACAATGTAACAACTACCTGGATCTCAGAATTTATGAATGTTTGTATATTCAGAAATTTAGGAAATTCCTTATGAACTTCGATTTGCCCTTCAATAACAACCCCTTATTGGATATAATTCAATAACTGCTTGTAAACATTAAATATAAATAGGACTAAATCTGGCGTTTAATTTTAAGTTACTGTTTACCATTGATAATGATTACTTCGTAGTCGAAATGTACATTTGGTTTTTACCAATAAACTTTTTGATAGTGTTATAAGGCTTTTTATTTCAACTTTTATTAAGTTATGTTTATATTATTTAATAATAAATTTTTTACAACCACTTACTTTTTTTATTTTTTAAACCAATCTACAACACTGTGATCTCAGACAAAATTAACGTGTTACAGACGTTAAAAATTATTTTTGTTTTATTGAAACATACAATACAGTAAATAATTTCAGTAACTAATCACCCTATATTTTCTTATCCATATAAAAATTGCAAAGGTCAACAGTTCACACGATGCATAAATGACGTCACAAAGGCTTCAAGCGCAGATGGGTTACACCAGACGAAAAATGACCTTGAAAGACATGACAAATTAGGCTCCGCCTCCAGGCAGACGAAGAATGACCTCTAAGAAGTCTTAGAGGTCACAACGAAACACAGTTTCACTCTTTTGAGGACAACGTTTCGACCTTCCTACGGAAGAATGACCTCTAAAATGCCATTAGAGGTCATGGTAAGGGACTGAGGATTGACATGCCATCGAAGTGTTACAGTATCCCGCTAGCTATACTAGTGTCAAGCAGAAATTATAGAAAAGTATGGCAATGATTGTATCTGTATTGATGGGACCCATGGCCTGAATGCTTATGGATTTGAATTGATTACTTTACTTATTCAGGACGATATACGTGAAGATTTTCCATGTGCATTTTGCATATCCAACCGAACTGATGAAGTCACCATGAAACGTTTTTTTTTTTATATAAAAGAGAAGCTAGGCTAGAACTTCGATTTGCCCTTCAATAACAACCCCTTATTGGATATAATTCAATAACTGCTTGTAAACATTAAATATAAATAGGACTAAATCTGGCGTTTAATTTTAAGTTACTGTTTACCATTGATAATGATTATTTCGTAGTCGAAATGTACATTTGGTTTTTACCAATAAACTTTTTGATAGTGTTATAAGGCTTTTTATTTCAACTTTTATTATACACACTATTAAGTCGCTCAGTGAATCTTCACATCTTCATCTAAACATAACTTATTCTATACTTATAAATAAAAATATAAAAAAATCTAAATCTACTTAAAAAATGATTATTGTAATTGGAAGGTGTTTTCCATGTTTAAATTTCCGTTTGTTACAAACTGGACGGAACCGGTTCCCGTTCCATCCATTCTGCCGCAGGTGCTGCTGAAATTGGTGGTAGAAGTCACTTGGACGCCTCCGGTCCTCTATTGTTATTGTGGTGACTTCACCCTCTATGTTGAAAACACCTTCCTAACCAGGATGTGTGTTCTCCTGGTTAATGTACTAGCCGATTCTCCATTTAATGTAATGTAATAGTACATGGTTCTGCTGAACGAAGGGAAGATGTAAATATTTATAGGATTTTGTTTTTCTTACAAAATTTATAGTGTACGCATTATAGAAATATTTATTTATATCCCCAGGGATATGTATCCGTTGTTAGTGTATTTATTAATCTCTTGTCATCATATGGACTGAGTGCTATCTTTTTATGTTTTACAGTGAAAACTTTATATTTCTTTGAATTAATTAAATTTTGATCAACTTCTATTATTTGATTATGGAATAAACATTTAAAATAATCATCAAAAGTTATTTTTTAATTGTTGCCTTCGTTATTCCCTTGATCTTTTTCGTAACACATGAATCGTCATCAGTTTTGTTAGTATTAAAAAGTTTGATGGCATACATTTTTGATCTAAGCCCAATAAATTTAGAAAAAATTTTACCATTATTTTCATCTTTCATTAAACCCATTACTTTTTTATTTGTCAAAGGTATATTGTATTCATTATTTTGCGGAAAGTCTGACGTATCAAATTTATGAATATCATTTCTTATATGATTGTATATATCATCAACAAAGAAGTGATAAATGAGTGAATCTGTATCAGTATAGAGAAGTTTAGCTGTATTAGAAAAATTATTTTGAATATAATTGTAATGAAAGTCATAGAGTACAGTTTTTGAAATATCAAGTATAGAAAATCCTACGTAAATTGGTTTTTTAAATTTAATATTTAATCTTTTCATCTCGATTATTATCATGTCTTCATTAAATATGGTACAACTGTGGAAATTTGGTTTGGAAATATAAAAATTTGCACCGTATCTCCCTGTCCATTTTGTTACTAATTTAACATCCTTATACTTTCGTTCATTCTCCATTGTTTGTACCAAAAACTGAATTATTCATGAGTTTGTAAAAATTTTTTTCAAATTCATTTTTACAAGCTTTTCGTAATTCAATATTTAGATCAACAAATTTTTTTAACCATGGAGATTGTTTAAATTTCAGTATCCTATGATTTTTTTCAATTTTAATACCTAGACTAAGTGCTTGTTTTAAATTTCCATAATGAATGACATATTTTTTTCTTATTAAAAAGTGTTGTTAATAGTTTAGGTGTTTTTGAATTAGATATAGGTGGAATTAAATGTTCTGGAAGTAATGGTAAATCTTTATGCTTTTTATGTAGTGCACTTGGATAATGTACATCTATTTCAAATATGTAACCATATTCACTATTATCATCAATGTTATCAATATTAATTGAGTAAATGTCATCTATCCATTCAAAGTTTCCTTGAGGTAAAGGGAAACTCAATGCATAGCCATACAAATTGTTTACATCGTAGTACATTAAATATGACGTAGGTTCGTTAGGATTAAACTCATTCAACATATAATTATTGTTTGCCTTTCCGTAACGGTTACAGCATTGTGATATCCCCCCTCGTATGCCTCGTTCTATAAACATTATCATATCAACATCAGTTAATAGTTCTAATTCAATTTGTGTGATTTTTAACATACTATCAAAAGCTAGACCAGGTGCAGTATAATAATGTAAACTGTCTAATTCATAAGTCGTCCAACATGTTAATGTAAAATTTTCAAATATATCAACAAGTAACAAAACATCATTTTTTAGATATAGTTCAGCATACTCTTGTAAATTTTTAATATTAAATGTTTTCCAAAGATTACACGCATGTTGTTCATATTCGTTATTACTTACATGACAACCGTAAATTGTGCTGTAAAAATATTCTTGAGGCGGTAATTCAGTATTCTGTAATTTTTCCCAACAATCGAGGCATTCATACGGGAAAATACCCTTACGTTGAAGTAATTCAAACTCTGTTTCATTCAAACAATGTTTTCTAGTTATGATCTTTTGTTCCTTTTCTAAATAAGATGACAATTTGTGCAAACTACTAGCCATAAAACGAAACGAGTCTAAAAATCTAAAATTTACATTTGTATTTTCAATAAATTTGGAAAATGAAATATACTTTTCTTTGTTTAATATTAAAACGACAAAACTTTATGTTCATCAAACTATTTATTTATTTAAAACTCGACATATGTTTCGGGAATTATCCCATTATCAAGAGTACAACTAATACTAAAATATTTAAGTGCTAAGTTAAAATTTATATTAGGGTAACTGACTTAATAGTAGTGGGAAGGAGATTTGTCCTAATTCCAATTCGTTGTTAACAATGTTTGATTTGGTATTGATGGCCTTTTGAATTTCTAAGTTTTCTAACATGCTTAATTTTTTACTTTTAACAATATTGGTATGTAAGATTTTGACATTATTTACATCGATATTATGTTTGAATAAGGTACAGTGTTCTGATATTCCTGTTTTTAAACTATTATTTTTTATATTATAAGCATGTTCTTTTACACGGGTGGATATCGATCTACCTGATTGACCTATGTATATGGCATTACAGGAGCTGCAGGATAATTAATAAATTCCACTTTTTTTCAGTGGTTCCATTTTATTTTTATTATTTACTAACAGGTGTCTTAAGGTAGTATTATTATTTTCGACTGCAGTTATACCAAATTTCTGTAATTTATGTTTGTATTTATAACTAATAGAGTGGATAAAATGTAGAGATGCAAATTGTTTGTCGGAGGAATTAACACTGAGGCTATTATTATGCAAGAATTTTTTGACTATTTTCTGTTGTTTTTTGTGTATTAGTTTATCTATTAATGAAGTATTATAACCATTATTTTTTGCTATTAACTTGATAATATGCATTTCTTTGTCAAAACTGTTATGCGATAAAGGCAGGAAAATTAATATATTTATTAATGAATAAAAGACTGACAATTTTATTTGCCAAGGGTGATTTGAGTCAGCTGGTATGATTGTATCTGTGTATGTCAGTTTACTGTGAATTTCGAAAAGTAAATTATTGTGAGATGAAGTTATTTTAAGATCCAAGAAATTTAAACTTTTATTGCATTCTGTTTCAATTGTAAAATTTATATGGTTGTCTAGCGAGTTTAAAAATGATAGAAATAAATCTAATTGTCTGCTTGTTCCTTTCCAAATAACAAAGACATCGTCTACATAGCGGTACCATTTAAAGATTTGTTTAATGAGGGGATTTTCCGAACTAAATAATACCTGTTCAAAATTAGCCATGTAAATTTCGGCCAGGACCGGTGATAGCGGTGACCCCATGGGGAGTCCATGTTTCTGCTTGTAAAATTTGTCTTGGAATACAAAGTAATTTTGGTTAGACACAATTCTAATAAATGTAGCAAATCCTTGCCTTCTTCATTATTTAAGTTACTAGATACTATAAGATTTTTTATTATAGAAGTTAGATTACACACGGGAATCGAAGTAAAAAGGCTCGAGACATCGAAGGAAACCAGAATCGAATTTAAAGGGATTTCTAAACTTTTAATTTTTTCCGCAAAATCTAATGAATTTTTTATACTAAACTTAGAATAACAAGTAAAATGATTTAAAAAGATAGAATAATTAAATTTAAAAACAGGAATATCAGAACACTGTACCTTATTCAAACATAATATCAATGTAAATAATGTCAAAATCTTACATACCAATATTGTTAAAAGTAAAAAATTAAGCATGTTAGAAAACTTAGAAATTCAAAAGGCCATCAATACCAAATCAAACATTGTTAACAACCAATTGGAATTAGGACAAATCTCCTTCCCACTACTATTAAGTCAGTTACCCTAATATAAATTTTAACTTAGCACTTAAATATTTTAGTTTTAGTTGTACTCTTGATAATGGGATAAACATATGTCGACTTTTAAATAAATAAATAGTTTGGTGAACATAGTTTTGTCGTTTTAATATTAATTTACAATGTTTCACAATATTTGCACCCTAAACAGTTTATTATTTTCTTTGTTTACTGGTAGTAAAGAAACGTTACCTTTTATTTCAGTACTTAAAGCCTTAATTATAAAATGACTATCGTATCCAGATAGGTTATGAAAAATTGCAGGAACCGTATGCTTATTTTTATACTTTAAATTATATTTTGAGTGTGCTGAACCTCGAAAATTACCAGATAAGTGACAGTGATCTCTAACCTTAATGTCTTCATTACTAAAAGGTTTAGAATAAATATGACAGTTTTTTGCAGTAAGAAACTCATATTCTTCTTGACTAGTCAATTTCTTCATGGGAACAACGTTTGAGAAAATAGTTTTGAAATCAAATGTTATTTTTTCTAGTTGTTTAACAAACCAACTTACACAGTTTGATAGTGAATCGTTGTAAGAACATTTTAAATAATACGCGACACTAAAAGGTTCATGATTTTGATACTTTTGCATTTTACTTGTACAATTTGAGTCATTATATTTCAACAATATGCTTTCTAAATCGGCATAAATTACAAATGGTACAAATTCCTTATTTCTAAAATTCTTAAATTTTAAATATTTCTCGTTATCTTCTGGTACAGTGATCTTTGTCTTGTTTAAATTTTTACAATCAATCATATGCTTTTCCAAAGTTTCCTTTAAAGTAAAGTTATTTAGACAACGGTTACATATCCATTTTTTATTTTTACAGTTTGTCAATTGTTTGTGAAGTAATCGTGAAAGGCTGTTAATTAGTACAAAGTGAAATTTAACATTTTTTTCAGTAATATCGGTATCAGAATCTGAAAAATTATTTACATCATCGTTATTTAAATTATTACACTGAATCATTAATAAGTTTATATGAGGTGTATAATCAGTTTTACTTAAACAAATTGGTACAATACTGGTCTAATCGACCGTGAAAACATTAATTAATAAATGATTAAGTTTTTTAAATTTATCCACATCTTTTAGTTTAATTGGAAAATCAATTCCTTCATATTTAAGTACATTACTGAAATGAGGATAAGATGTTACTCTATTTGGATTTTTATTGAACGGTGCAGGATGGAGTGCAGCTACAACCGACCATAAAAAACAGAACTCGTCGTTTTTCCGAATATTGATTACCGATTTTAAATTTTTTATAAAAGAAGGCACATATGTGGAAATACCTACATTAATTGGAGTGTAATTATTGATATTTATTTTAAGTTGGATTATTTCGTAGAGCCCATCCTGACTCCCGTTCCTGAAATTCTTCCAGTTTTGTTAATATTTTATATTCAATGTTTTCACCATACCAGTCTTTTAAATTTGTGTTAAGATCAATAATATTATTTTTAGTAGCGAAAAGTTTCATATCAGTCTCTCTGCTGTGTGGCTTTATAAAATTACCGTAAAAGATTGCGTTTACTTGTAGTACAGATCTTTTTAGTTCATTTCTAATTTTTATAGAAAAACTTCTGTATGCCTTATCTAAAAATTTAGTTGGTTCCTTAATTCTATAGGTAATAATGCAACCTGTCCTGATTCTACAGTTAAAACATGATTCTGCATCTACCCATTCTAAATTTCTGTTTTTAAAGTTTTTTTTGCTTATTTACATTAGCTTTAAGTTGATATTTAAATTTTTTCTTATAAAATTTTAAAAATGATAAGTTTGTCTCTAATTGAAGTTTATTGTAATGCTGTTCTTGTTGTTTCAAGGCTTTTTTCACTAATAAAATATTTTTGTCTACAAATTTAATCCATTTTAAATAATCACTATTCTTTTTAAGCAGTCTACTAATATCTTCAATTTTCTTAATACATTCGGTAAGGATTGTATTAATTTCTATGGACTCCATTCTACAACACACATACATAAACCATAAGCATGCAATAAAAATAAAGTAAATATTATTTTTTACCTGTTCTGAATATTTAACTTATGAAGTAAAACTATTCCTTCGGACGTAATGAAACTGTATCGAATGTACGTAGCTTTTTATAATAAAGATGTTTTTAAAAAATTATCTTAAGGTTAAAAGTTTAAATAATTATAGATTTGTTGTTTTAGTAATCAGTGTGAAATTGCAACGAAAGTATTAGGTCAGCAGTTTTAAGAAATTTAGATTAATTTAATAAAGGTGAAGAGGTCATCAATCGATAAGGTTAAAAGTTTAAATAATTACAGATAACAAAATTTTTACATTGTTGTTAACGTGGTTTTGGTATTATTGACGATAACATATTTGTGAAATATTTGTTGTTTTAATAAGCAACAAAGTAGTTATCTAGAGATAAACAGTTTTACAAACATCATTAATTTTGTTTATGCATTCAGTTTTATAATTTTTATAAGTGTGTTATGTGCTGTCATCATGTTTTTTGTTAGGAAAATGCAACAAAGTATTTAGATAAAGCTGTATGTTATAAAAATTACTAATTTTTAAAAGTAAATGATTAGTATATATTGTTATGAGTTGTATCTAGTGTTAATAGTACAAATCGTATAATACAGCAGATTAAAATGGCGAACGTACCCTGCACACTACTCCTCAATTCTACTGACTTAACAAGAGTTTCATCCGAGGCGGTTTACGTAGCTGCTAAAAATATGTTCAAGTAAGTTTTTTTCTTAATTAATTAGAACTTTACCTACAATCATTTTATTTTTTCTTTGTATTTATAGATTTGGTGTAAGAATAATAGAAAGACGGGGGAGTGAGACCATTATTAAGTTAACCTATACACCTAGAAGTGACACGATGGCTAGAAAACTGGGTAATTTACCCATTGAATACCTGCGGCTGGCCGTTGAAAACGAGCAAAACAAATATTAAAAAACCTATTTAGACAGTATTCGTTCAACCTCAAAGATAATGAGGGTGAGCAATTACAAATTTTGGGAGAAGGGGATGAGAGCAGGATGATTAGTGATGGAAGAAAGAGTAACAAGATTGATGAACAGCAGGCAAGTACCAGTCGCAAAAGGGGGTGCAATGAGGAGGAGAATGTTAATAATCAAAAGAAAATTAAAAATTTAGAAGATAGAATGATAAAAAAAAACAACTTCAGAACTACAAATAGTAGAGGTGTATGATAAAGACGCAGAAAATTACGATGGTCAAAAATTTACATATACATTATTATAATGTAATAATTATACCTAATTAAGTATTTTCTATAATAAAAAACAAGTATTTTATCTCTTTTATTTTTAAAATCCTATATTACTAATAAACTGTCGGTTTGTTAAATATAATATTACAAATAAAACAGAGTTAAATTATTATGAGTTTTATTATATTATTTCATTTACATCAATCCAGCTATTACTTACTACAGCATTTTAATTTAATACATTTATTTATTGAAAACGTATAGATTACATAATATTTAATTGTAAATACACACATGTATTATTTTCTATTTAGGCCGTTTTCTGACTTGTCGGTGTAGCAGCGGTGCGGTACCGAAGTGGTTGGTACCGAAACGATTCCGCGTTGCTTGCATTTACACATCTATCGGTATGTTTTCGGCATAAAACGGAGCAGAACCGCTTGTACCGTCACAAGAAGATGTCGTCCTCCTTGAGTGATGGAGATATTGTATGATGTCTCATGCAGTAATCCCGAGCGGCCACTGGACGTTTCTACCGCGATGCAGTATACCGAACCGATATCACTCCTCTACCGCACGTGCCGCACAAGTCAGGAAGACCGTATTGAAATATAGGTGCTCAGTAAGCATTCGGTACCGCGTATACCGAGCATACCGATACCGCACCGCTGCTACACCGACAAGTCAGAAAGCGGCCTTAGAGGGCTGTCAGGTAGCGTTTCATAAAATTTTATGTCTTTATTTGTTTGTAGTAATTTTTCCCTGTTCAAATAAAAATATTTTCCAGTTTATTGGTACAAAATTTTCGGTTTGTATTTTCTTTTCCATAATAATCTTTGTGGAAATCTGAAGATTTTTTACAGAAACAAAATACTTTTTTACATTTGTTATACTCAAAACTCATTGTAACTTATGTGTCTGCTTCTACTGTTGTTGATCCTTTTTGTTATGCTTTCGACTTTTTTTAAAAGAAAAGTGGAGTAACAGTGTTTCTGTCCTTTACTTTTACATCCGTTTATATAGACACATGATATACATGGTTTATTTATGACATCAGTTTCTCCTTTACAAGAGGGGCATTTGTATGTTACATTAACAGGCATTGTTGTAGAATTAAAACAGCAAATGTTATACTTGTTGTTTTATTATTGAATAAAGAAAGTAAATAAATGCAATACATTAATATTATCGATATATACACATAAAAAAGATCATTTTTTTCTGAATAGACTCCGTAACAGTTCCTTTTAGTAGGTGGTGGACCATCAATTGGCAGTCTATCCTTATTGTAATGTTCAAAACATGGATACTCTAGTTTAAATTCTTCATCTTCTTTTAAGTATGTAGGTAATTTATCCCATGCTAAATAACTGGAATAGTAATTGATGTGATCTAATAATTATTGCCGTGGCAACGTTTCGATTTCTTTAGCCTCTAATTCTCACAACCTGTGTTACATTTCATTAACTTTTTCAGCTATTTATTAATTTTTAATAGTTCACTACGTATCTCAGCCATTTGCAACGAGTTACTGAAGAATTTTGTTTTTGAGGTACTGTTGTCGCCTATTTTGGCGAACTATGTAATATTGCCGGAACTCAAATAAGGATTATTCACATACACAAGGATTAAGGCACTTCGCTTTTTTAATGTTTTTATTTACTAACTCAATTTAAATAAACACTACACATAAAACAAATTTAACAATGAATACTTAAACTACAAAAACTGACTTATAATTAACCGCGAAAATTGAATTTGTTTGAATATGGTATTTGCCGAAATTGCAAATATGAAAAAATGTAAAGGAGACCGAATTGAAGGAAGATTAAAGACGTTCTCTCGAAATGCGAAATAATTATGAAAATTTGGAATTGGTAGAAATGTTGCTGGGGTGGAGTTTAAAATAGGATTTTGATCGATAATTGGTGAAATCGGGTCGATTGGAAGAAGATAGAGATACAGGGGGATGAACAGTGATAGTGGGAATACAAGAAGGGGATGCTGACAGGTACGTCACGCACAAGCGCGTGAACAGCACGTGATCGGAACTTTTAAAGTAAGAAATTCACAGAAAAATTAAATAGGGAAATAACTATCATTAAAATTATTGGGGTCCAATACGCTTTCTGACACGTTTTGAATTGCCCTATTAAGTTATAGTTTGTAACTCCCTGATTATGTTTTTAAAAAGAAAACTCTTTACTCAAAACAGTTTATTTAACTTTATAACTTAAAATAATGCAGGAAGTAAAAGTAGAGTTGCCTCGATACAACAATATGCGATGCACGTAAATTATATCGTCTTATAATCAACCGGTGGAGAGGTTACAGCAACTGTGGAAAAAATCGCGTACTTACTTTTTATAGTGCGAAAATCGCTAGCGTTGCAAATGCAAGGGAAACTATTTTATTGCCTGTTCAATATTATTATCGTTGTTAACTCCTCCACCCCTAAGATGAAACTTTATTTCTTGAAGAGTAATGAAGTTTCATTTACATCATTACTACCCTTATTTATTAAAAACATTTTTTATTAAACATTATAATTTCATTATTAAAGTTTAAAAGTTATAATATTTTAATAGTTACTTATTTTTAAGTTCGTTTACTAGGTGTAGGGAACGCTACTTCCTTCAAAACGTCTTTTGATTCTGGGTTTTCTTTCTTGTCTAATTTGTATTTATTAGATAGGTAATTCCGCATTCGTATTCTCTGTTTGTGAATGTAGTGTTATGGTTTCGTCGTTTTTGTCAATTTCGTCAATGTTCTGATCTGGTGCTAACGTAAGTGATGTCGGTACGTTTTTAGGTGGTTTTATCTGTATATCAGAGAGAATCTTTATTTTATTTGGGTTCTCAATTTTTGTTTGAATTTTGTCGCTGTCTTTGTTGAGTTGCAGAAAATCGTCTAAGTCTTCAATATCTAGTGGGTGTCTTTCGCTAATATCACCTGGGTGGTTAAATAAGGACAGCAATTCATCTATTGTCTCTAGCGGGTTAGCTTCAATTCTTGAAAGGAAATCTGCGTTGCTATTATTTTTACCTTTTTTGTATATAATTTTGTAATCGAACTCCTCCAAACGTAGACGCCATCGTATTAATTTCGAATTTGGTTCCTTGACGTTAAATAGCCACTGCAGTGGTTTATGGTCCGTGATAATATTAAATTGCCTACCATAGATATAAGGTCTAAATACTTTGACTGCCCAAATAATCGCTAAACATTCCTTTTCTATCACTGAATAATTTTGTTCGTGTCCATTAAGTGTTCTGCTAATAAACATTATTGGTTTATTTTTACCTATAGTGCCCTGAGATAAAATAGCTCCTAGACCTACATTAGATGCGTCACATGTCACGTTAAAGGGTTTGCTAAAATCCGGATATGAAAGGATCGGGGGATTACTAATTATTCTTTTAATGTTGTTAAAGGCGTTTATAAATTCTGGAGAGTGACTTATTTTGGAATTCTTTTTTAAACACAAGGTCAGTGGTTTGGTTATGGTTGCGTAGTTTTTAATAAATTTACGATAGTATCCAGTTAAGCCTAAAAATGATTTAATTTCTTTGGTTGTTTTCGGTAATTTAAGTGCCTGGATCTTGTTTACTAATTTTGGATTTGGTTTTATTCCGCTCGTTGTAATATGGCCTAAATATTCTATTTCTCGTAGAACAAATTCGGACTTTTCAAGTTGCACCTTAAATATGTGTTCTTTTAATCTTTCGAAAACTGTCTTTAGATTTTGAACATGTTGTTCGAATGTATTGCCTAAAATAATTATATCATCTAGATATACTAAACAGATTTTATCAATTAAACCTTTTAAAACTCTATTCATTACACGGGCAAAACAAGCTGGAGCATTGCGTAAGCCGAAAGGCATACGTACGAAGTGCCAATGACCTTTTTCTGTAGAAAATGCGGTTTTATGCTGATCTTCGGGCTCGATTTCAATTTGATGATATCCGCTCTTTAAATCTAATTTTGAAAAATAATTTGAATTTCCTAAAAGGTCTAAAATTGTTGAAATGTTCGGAATCGGGTATTTATCTTCAATCGTTTTCTCATTCAGTTTTCTAAAATCAACAACCATACGCCAAGCAACTTTCCCATTCTTGTCTGGTTTCTTGGGAACAAGGAAAATCGGGGAATTATAAGGTGATTCACTTTCAACTATGATGTTCTGTCGTTTTAAATCTTCGATTTGTTTATCTACTTCTGTTCTTTGCACTTGTGGGAAACGGTAAGGTTTTGAGTAAATAGGTTCTTCGGAATTTAAAGGAATTTTATGTTTTGTGCTATTTGAGAACGTCAGTATGTCATCTTCTCTGTAAAATATTTCGCCGTAATCGTTGCACAGTCTCTGTAATATTACGCGCTGGGTATCCGGTAGATGAGTTAAGTCAGCTGGTACATGGTTCTCGTGGGAACTAGTATAGATGTTGCATAAATCTATATTATATGGGTTAACATGCTTTGCTTTAATTCTAATTGCGGAATCTTCCCTAGGTATTATTCCATGAATTGGGACTTCACAGTGAAAATTATTAGCTATTGTAAGCGTTTCTGGAATTTTAACACCATTAATTATTTGTTCGGGAATTAATACTGGACCTTTTCTTATTGGAATTGAAAATCTATGTTTGTCTATTTTATTTGCTAAAGATGTGTCAAATTTAAGTAATGAATAATTTATATTATTTAGTACAATGTTTCCTGTTTCATAGTTTATATTAGCCTTCATTATTTCTAAATTATCAGATCCTAAAAGTATATCGAAATGTTGATGAAATGGTACAACAAAAAATTTTAAAATTTGGTTTTCTCTAAATAGGTCGACATTCAAACATTTATCATGCTTAGTTTCTGTTGTTATAGTCTTTAGAAGAAATTATACTTTGGGTCCAGTCCGAAGACATCACTTTGTTTAGTTACTGCGTAGTCCGCTTCGGAGTACTAGTCGTGCACGTAGTTTAAAGAAAGCAAATACCCCCACCACGCCCGGCCCCGGCAGTGGCCAAGTCCCGTGCAGGAGCTCATTCGCTTCTTCGTGCTTATGTCGTGCGGCCACACGGTTCAATTACTAACACGTGTGCCATAACTCTTATCCTAGGTAAGCAACACAGTTACTTATTATTTTCACAGCTTCCCTACAGCAACTTCTTGCCAATTCCTCGGCCAGAAGTATGGGAAAAACTACAAAACGTCAACGTCGGAGTAGGAGCCCAGATGACCGTTCAGCAGACGAATCTCCTACTTCCTTGAGAAAGATGATTAGAGAAATTCTACATCAGGAACTTGGGGACATTAGAAGCAGATCCTCTCGTTCCTTTGACGAAAGGTCCCGCGAGAGTCGTTCTCGTAGCAGAACGAGCTCGCACCATTTTCGTTCTTCGTTTCGTCGTCAAAATTCAAACTCAAGGTCTCGTTCTCGTATCAGCCGCAGTCGTACACCGAGCGTGTCGAGGCGGCGAAGAGAGAGACAGAGAGCCGTCCAACGAAACCGAAGTACCCTGTCTTCGTCGGACGACGACGTTCAGCGGCGTCAACCGAGCCCAGACGGCCGTTCTCCGTGCGGGGCGGAATCTCGGGCGAAGACAGGGCCGCACTCAGGAACGGTAGTAACAGCGTTAAATAATACGACCGACGGCGACGTATTGATACTTCGCGAAGCAAATGGGGTGACGCTGTCAGAGGACACACTGAATATTCTGGGTGCCGACCCAGACAAATCCACGACATCCGATTTCCATCTTCACGAAGCGATAGCTTCCAGATGGTCTCATATCCTGAAGAACGGCTTACCCATTGAAGAACGCAATACCGTTAACGGAAAATATTCGATCCCCGTCAATTGCAACTTACTGCTACCCCCAAAAATAAATCCTGAAGTGAAAGCCATCCTTTCCACCACGCACTTAACCAGAGATTCCACCCACTCCGGGTACCAATTGCACATTGGTAACGGACTAACTGCTATAGGAAAAGCGTTGAACGTTCTGTTGGAAGAGGAAAACAATATCCCCAAAGACATTAGAGAAAACATTCTGTCAAACCTTTCCGATTCCGCACGAATGTTTGCGGCTCTTTTCCACGACATCTCTAAAATGAGAAAATTTCTGATTTTTCCGGTACTTAACAAATCCGTTAAGGAATTAACCGAAAACACTACTCCCGGCGAATTTCTCTTCGGCCCAGATTTAGGTGAGCGTGCAAAAAATTTGAAATCTCTAGAGAAAGCGGGGCAGGACTTGCGCTCCACCTACACCGCAGCACGCAACACCTCTCAACCTACACGGCCTTTCAGTCATCCACCAAAGAGGGGGGGGGACCCAGCTCATCGAAGACCGGAGGTCCTTTAAACAAATATCGCCCGTCTTACCTCAGGAGAGAGGTGGGACAACACAAGGGCCATATCTCCAAACAGACCTCACGGAACAAACGCCAACAGCCCAGGAAGCACTAAAGGTAATGCATTTCCCGTTTGCAGGACGTCTAAAATTTTATTTTCATTCCTGGTCTAAAATTACGTCCAATTCAACAGTCTTATCCTGGTTTAAAGAGGCTATAGAATTCCCTTTAAAGGGGCTCTCCCGTCATGCTGCCATATATTCAAAAACATCTTCACCTCCTCAGAAAACCCCTTAGTACATTCAGCTGTTCGCGACTTGTTACGGTCTGGAGCCATCATTACATCTAATCCAAGCCAAGAACAATTTATTTCTCCAATTTTTCTAGCTGATAAACCAAATGGCGACAAAAGGTTTATCCTCAACCTAAAACGCCTTAACGCCTTTGTAGAATGTCCTCATTTCAAAATGGAGGATCTCCGAACAACCGTAAAATTAACCCATAAAAATATCTATATGTCTACAATCGACCTTAAGGACGCTTATTTTTTGGTACCTATACACCAAGACCACCAACAGTTTCTTAAATTTAAATTCGAAGGACAGTTGTACCAATTTACCTGCCTTCCATTCGGGCTAAGTACGGCCCCTTTCTGTTTTACAAAACTCATGAAACCAGTCGTCTCTTATCTTCGTTCTGTAGGCATCTCTCTCGTTAACTATTTAGATGACTTCATCGTTTTCGGGGATTCTTATGAAGCCTGTCGCTCTAATACAGATAAAACAACTACCCTTTTAAAATCATTAGGATTCGTAATAAACGAAAAGAAAAGCGCTCTAGTACCTGCTACATATAAAAAATTTCTTGGTTTCATGATAGATAGCGCCAAATTAAAAATAAAACTTCCCGAAGAGAAGAAAAAGAACATAATCAAGTTAGCCTCTCGTTATTCAAAGCGACCGGAATGCAAGATTCGAGAGTTCGCACGATTTATCGGAATATTGGTATCAGCTTGTCCCGGCGTAAAATACGGTTTTATGTACTGCAAAGCCCTAGATAGAGAAAAATTCTTAGCACTACATAGGAACAAAGATAATTATAACGCCACAATGTCAATCCCCGACCATATTAAACCAGATATTCTTTGGTGGCGCAACAACATCTCAAATGCTTCCAACGACATTCGATACGATACTTATCACCTCACAATCTTTACCGACGCGTCACTTACAGGGTGGGGAGCTTGTTGTGGCCACGATCGAACACATGGGTTCTGGTCGGAACCACAAAAACGTCTACACATAAACTACTTAGAATTACTGGCTATTCTTTACGGAATTCAATGCTATACACGGCATCTAATAAACCACAACATCCTAATTAGATGCGACAACACAACAGCTGTATCTTATGTCAATAGAATGGGTAGCGTACAATTCCCCGAACTCTGCTCATTGTCAAAACGCATTTGGCAGTGGTGTGAGGTACGAAACCTTTGGTTATTCGCCTCATATATCCCTTCTAAAGAAAATGTTATAGCAGATACAGAGTCTCGAAGTTTAGGCGCAGAAACGGAATGGTCTTTATCTCAAAAGGCCTTTGATCGGTTAGTTACTAAGTTTGGCGAACCAGAAATCGATCTTTTCGCCTCACATATAAATAATAAATGCGACATCTATGCATCCTGGCACCGAGACCCAGGATCCACATATATCGATGCATTCACGATTTCCTGGAGCAATCATTATTTCTATGCTTTCCCTCCGTTCGCACTGATCCTCCGAACTCTTCAAAAAACGATTCAGGATAAGGCTGTTGGAATTATGATAGTACCTTGGTGGCCATCGCAACCATGGTACCCTCTGTTCCGTAAATTAATTTCCGGAAAAGAAACTTACTTACATCCTTCCCCGGACCTACTTTCTTCTCCGTTTTTCAGGTCACACCCACTGTCGAGGAGCCTTACCCTGGTGGGAGCGAGGTTATCAGGCAGGCGTTTCTGAATAGAGACGCTCCGGAGACTGCAATAGCCACCATTACCTCATCACTCTCGACTTCTACACTACAACAATACGATGGTACTTACAAATTATGGTGGTCTTATTGCACCGATTTTCCAACCATCAATAACAAATGTACTATCTTTCCTGCAAGATCTGGCGAACAACAAGAACCTCAAGTACGGAACCTTCAACTCTCATACATCCGCCCTTTCTCTAATATGTTCAGTCGATTTAAGCTCCAACCCGATACTAAAACGTTTTAAAAAAGGTCTATCTCGACTTCGTCCCTCGCGACCAAGATATACCGCCACATGGGATCCTACACCTCTTATTAAATATATCGAAGACCTCCCACCAACACTTTAACCCTTTTCCAAAAGCCCTGTCTCAGGGGAAAAAATTTTTTTTGTTTTCCCCAAAACCATTAAAACCCTTAAAACCCCCTTCCCCTTTTAAAAAAAGGGGGGGAAAGGAAAAATTCCCCAAAACCCTTAATTTTTTCCCCCCTTTCAAATTCCCCCTTCCCTCCCAATTTAAAAAATTAAAACCCCAACCCCCAAAAAGGGGAGATCATATCCAAACATCTGGGCAATCTTTTGCGATTAGACACTAATCTGTCGATTTAAAAATTTTATAACATTATAGTATCTAAATAAATATATACTTCTGTATTTGATCACTTATTAACTGTTTCAATTACTCATTGTTCCCCAGTTAATTTAGACCGCTCGCAACGTCAATACGTCTTTAAACATCTACGCAGTAACTAAACAAAGTGATGTCTTCGGACTGGACCCAAAGTATAATTGATCGATCAAACGAACTTACCTGAAGTGAAGTTCGATCGCAATTATACGAGGGTCCAGTCCGAAGACATCACTCCCCCCCCCCCTCTCTCTTTACCCTCCCAAGTTGCGAGCAGTATCTTGTCCTTTCTTTCAACGAATGAGCTCCTGCACGGGACTTGGCCACTGCCGGGGCCGGGCGTGGTGGGGGTATTTGCTTTCTTTAAACTACGTGCACGACTAGTACTCCGAAGCGGACTACGCAGTAACTAAACAAAGTGATGTCTTCGGACTGGACCCTCGTATAATTGCGATCGAACTTCACTTCAGGTAAGTTCGTTTGATCGATCAAATATTCGGTATAGACATAATTCGAAAAATATTTGCGAGCAATATCAGGATTTATTAATGAATTTGTTGCGCCGGTATCGACTAGAATTTTAAGAGAAAGATTTTCGTCTAAATTAATTTCAAGACATGGTAAGGAAGCATAATTGTTATCGTTAGTGAAATGATTTTGTGTACTTAATTCTCCGAGGCAAGATGACGAAAATTTACAACTTCGAATTCGTCATTATCTAATTAAGATTGGTTTAAGACAGGTTCTAATTGTTCATATTCTAAATCTATGTTTAAGTCTCCTAACGCTAGATTACTATTTATGTCATCATAGTCGTAATAATTATAATTATCAGAATTGACGTTTTCTAACATTTGTTCTGAATGCTCTGGATATTGACACTGGTTCTGATGTTCAATTTCAGTCATGGAAACTTGTGGTTGCCGCCAATTTCTAAAAGCAGTTCTTGCAAATGAACTATTTACACGACCGGAGTGATCGGTCCTTTGTGTGCTCATAGGTTGTGTAATAGGGTTATTTTATTGTCTGTTCCTACCTAGGTTATTATTCTTATTATTATTATTAAGATTCATACGTGAAAAGTTAGATGGTAATTTAGAAAAGTCGCCATTTGTCTGTAATCTAGAAGGATTTTGAGGGTTGTTTGAGTAATTTGGATTTCTAACATAGTGTTGAGGATTAGGATTGACAAAATTAGGATACATTCTAGGTACTGCCCCTAAGTTATTGTGTAATGTATTTGGACTTCTAAACTGAGGTAACAGGGTTCCTCTGATATTATTAATTTTGGGTATATTTGAGGTTCTTAATTTCTCTTGAGGGTGTTTACTGATATAATTTAGTACGGTGCCAGTAGCTTGTGTTAATGTGGTGTGTTCTTTTACGTCTAATATTGTTTGCAGAACCGGAGGACAATTATTATAAAGTACCTCCAAAGCTGTTTGCTCGTTAATTTCTTTATATACCAACTTCTGCTCGTTTGTTACTTGGTTATGTAATTGAATTTTAATATCTAAATGATTTTGCAAAGTTTTGATTCTTTCTATAAATTCATTTAAATTTTCATTAGGTCGTATTTTTAGCGTTTTAAATTGATGAGAAAGAATTTTCCTATCAGTATAATCGCCAAATTTGTTTCTTAGTGCTTCTTTGAGGGTTGACCAATTGGTGACGTCGGGTCGACAAGATATAAAATCACTTGCTTCGCCAATAAGTTTGTTACAAATGAGACAAAATACATATTCATTGAGGGTGATATCCTCGGTGTTACCATATTTATTATAAAATTTGTCTACTTTAATTATAAATGATTCTAAAGTATTATGTTTTCCATCAAATTTAGGCAAAATGTCGCCGTAATTTTTACATGTTGAAATTAACTGTTCTGTGTTTAAATTTTGGTTCGGCATTGTATTACTAATGTTAGAAATGGTTTCGCGTTCAAAACCAAAAAATAATTCTCCACTTAAATTAGATTCGTTAGAAATATTACCTAATGTGACAGAATTTAATGATTCACTTAGATTAACTATTTATTCTTCGTCGATTGAACTTAGATTACTCATAGGTACATAGAAACATTTACAATAAATTTTTTATTAGAATTAATTTTCTGACCTTTTGATGCGTTGGATAGCCGGTTGTGTCCTCGTTGCTTATTTTTGTCGGGAGACCAGCGTTTTCTTAATTTAGGGACCTGAAGATGATTGGTTGAATCCTCGTTGCAGATGTCGGGAGACCAATTTGATCACGGGTCCTGTGATGACTTCCAAATATTCTGGGCTGATTGGTTGGGTCCTCGTTGCAAGTTTTAGTCGGGAGACCAATTTTAGCCAGATGATGGATGTGGTTCGTTTGATTTTCTCTGCGAGCTTTTCACTGATTTGGTGCTATTAATTTTAACGCACACACTCACGGATTGCTATTTTCCGATTTTTGAGTAATTTTGGGGAAAAGTCACAGAATTTGAAAATCCGCTAAGACTGCGCCAGTTATAGTTTGTAACCCCCTGATTATGTTTTTAAAAAGAAAACTCTTTACTCAAAACAGTTTATTTAACTTTATAACTTAAAATAATGCAGGAAGTAAAAATAGAGTTGCCTCGATACAACAATATGCGATGCACGTAAATTATATCGTCTTATAATCAACCGGTGGAGAGGTTACAGCAACTGTGGGAAAAATCGCGTACTTACTTTTTATAGTGCGAAAATCGCTAGCGTTGCAAATGCAAGGGAAACTATTTTATTGCCTGTTCAATATTATTATCGTTGTTAACTATTAGATATAATAAAATAAATTCCTCGTACCAATGGTCCGCAACAATGAATTGTAATACTCCAAAACTTCCCGTAACAAAAATAAAGCAGAAGTAATTAATACTAAAATAAACACGGAGATATAAAGATACAGTCGACCGATAATGCCATGCAACATACTCCCCCCGTTGAGAGTTGTGCAATCAACTCACTACTCGTATTTAAATGCTAAATGTGACACACTCATGACTATAGCTACAGCTAAAAAAAAATAAAACATGAGTTGGAAACACTTAAACTTGAATTGTCATTAGGCGTCCCTTCGACCTCATTCTCACACGCGGCTATTGGCAACGGCACTAATTTTTTGATACACCTTTTCACTTCACCCGCGACAGTTCCGAATCGTTGCTGAACGAATCACGCCATCTTGCCCTGGTTGAACTGCGACAACTCGACCTAGGCGCCATTGAAGAGGTGGTAGATGGTCCTCACGCACAAGAACCATGGAACCTTGACGTATGGAGTTGCCATCTAGCCCAAAAGTCTTGTTTTAGCTTTTGTAGGTACTGCTATGTGGATAGACGGCTGACAGAGACTTGCGAAATATCATGCTCTGGAAAGCTGGTAAAACTATCACCTATGAGGAAATGGGCTGAGGTCAAAGGTAAAAGATCTTGGGGAGGAGGATATAGTGGTTAACGGACGTGAGTTAACAATGGCTTCTATCAAGGTATTAAATTGCTCAAATGTGAAGAGAATATTTGTGGATACTCGTCGAAGATGATGTTTGAACGACCTTAGAGCTCGTTCCCATATTCTTCCGTAATGCGGTGATTGCGGTAGCGAAAATCTCCAGGTGATTCCCCGATTTGACAAATATTGCTGCACATTATGATTATGCTCTTCCGACAGGATAAAGGATAGAGTTTGTTTTCATTTATTGTTTACTCCGACGAAGTTGGTAGCGTTGTCCGAATAAATGGATGAACAAAGTCCTCTTCTAGCAATGAAACGCTTTAAAGCTGCTATAAGCCCTTCTGTGGTAAGATCGCTGACGACTTCCAAATGATATTTGGTTTTTCTACAATTTTGTAACCTGGTGGAACGGTTGGATAGAATGCATGAATCGGACACCGAAAAAAATTTTTAGTTGTCACAACTGAAAAATTACTAGATTTTTTAGTAAAATACGGCATCAAATAAATTTATTTATTTACCGTAACTTAAAAAAAACCGTTTCGATCACCATAAAACATTGTTAAAGTAACTAATATTTTAAACTATTATCGTATAGATACCAGAACAAAATAACTTTGACAAATATTTTATTGTACCAGATACTAAATAACAATATACAAGATAATTATAATCTATTGTTGATGTAATTAAAAAATCAAGTATAGATTATTAAATAGTTTTGTTGCGAAACCTAAAATTTTTAATTTACTCAAATATTAGATTTAGTCATCATTTCTATTCCAATCTAGTACAAATGACTAAATAATCTGTTGTTGTTGTAATTAAAAAATCAAGTATGCATTATTAAATAATTTTGTTGCGGAAACTAAACTTTTTAATTTAGACCAACATTAGATTTAGTCATTATTTCTATACTAATATAGTACAAATGACTAAACGGTGTAGTTGTACTGACTCAAACATTAATATTATTTACTATTTTCATTAGTTTCCATAACTAGATGAATCAAGTACGAATAATCAAGTTATATGATAACCGGTATTGAATTTTTTGCTCGTATTATCTTCCATTTTTAGTTGTTGTTATTAAATATTCACTAAGAATAAGCATAAAAAGGTAAGGTAGACAAAACATTGAGTAATAATACTGTTCTAAAAAAACTTTTTATTGTACTAAAAACAAAATTATAAATTCTCATATTAACAAATATTTACATGTATATAAATGATATGATATGATATGAATGACATAAAGATTTTTTTGATGACATATTTTCTTTTGTTAGGATGCTCTGATTTTGTTTGTAAAATACTACCATTTTCTTCAGCTTCATCAGTAGTATATTTATGGGACAGCTAGACCGTAGTGGGGATAGGAGTGGGGATAACCATATATGGTATTGTTTTTTGGATGTAGGCGTGGCTTGTGTGTATACTTGTTTCTGATTGGTTGTTGTTTTTGGGTGTGGAGGAGGAAGGAGGTGTGGTTTGGAAGCTAAAATGTGAAAACAAAATGGCGGCGGCTATTGTTTTTTGGATGTAGGCGTGGCTTTTGTATATTTTTATTTCTGATTGGTTGTTGTCGTTTTTTTAGATGTTTAGGGGGTGGAGGGAAACAAGAAGGAGGTGTGTTTTGTTTTTGGAAGCTACTAGAATGTGAAAACAAAATGGCGTCGTCGGCGGCCATAGTTGAGGCGGCGGCCATGGCTGAGGCGTGGGATCGTGGTTTTAGGCGGAGACACTTTTATCGAAAAACAAATACTGTTTAGATTAATTAAATATATTTTTATTGGTTGAAAATTTATCTAAAAATATATACTATTTAGATTAATTATATATATTTTTATTGGTTGAAAATTTAATAATATTACTTTTGTATTGGATTACACATTAAACAATTCTTTTTTGGTGGAACGGGACCACCGTAATGATAAGGTTTCATGTTGTCGTTGTTGTAATGTTCAAAACATGGATATTCTAGCTTGAATTCTTCATCGTTTCTTAAATATTCCGGTAATTTATTCCATGCGTAGTAACGGTTTAAGTAAGTAACGTGATCTAACAAGTACTGTCTAGGTAATACCTGAATTTCTTTAGTAGTCAAATTATTTAGTAAATAATTGTGTTCCTTTAGTTTTTTGAGAATTTTATTAATCTTAACCATTTCACTTCTTATAGGTTCCATGTCTACTTTAATAATAAATTAGGTTCACCTCTTCATTTTTTTAGTTTTTATCTGCTTTATGTTTACATTCACACTGAATTAAATTAAACTATGGCTTTAATTTTTAATAAGTATTTATTTAATATAACATAATTACATTAGCTGTGTAATATAGAACCCCATGGGATCCGCGGAGTACATTTGTGACTCACCGCCACCTTCCTCTTCCTCGTCGTCGTCTACCGCTAATATGTTATCATTGTTTTCGGGATCCTCCTGTATGGATCTTACAGCATTTAACAATTCGTTTTCTTGTTGTTGCTTGTATTCGGTTATCGTTTTCAATTCTAAATCATAAACTTTACCCTTTTGTCCCTTATTAATAATTACGTAGCTTGATGTTGACAATTCCTCAATCTGCTTGTCGGTTAAGCCGTTGTATCTCTCTGGTAAAAAGAGCCTTTTGTCGCCATCTATTTCGGCTAGTAATCGTTTTCCAAATTTACTATCAAAACGAGTCATTTTGATAGTCACATAACCCTTACCCATTTCCATGCTATTCAAATTAATAAATTTATAAGCTCCAAATGAATTTAATTTTTGAATTAGGTCCAATGCTTTATTGCGAGAGGAGGTGGACGTTTTAGCCTTAGTTTGTAGTTTCTTTGTCTTTGACATCGTGGAACTGGTATTTTTATTGTTCATCTTTGTAAAGTACTACAAAAAAAAAATTAAAAAAATAAATGAAAAAATAAAAATAATATATAAAAAATTAATTAAGTAATAAAGGTTAAATACTTACGAGTTATCAGTTGCTTGCTGAATGTGGTTTAAGCCTGAAAGTTTAACCTTTTATACTAAAACGCATCCGCATCGAAATTGTTTTTTCAACATAATAATGAATATGTAATTCATTAAATGAAAACTGAAACCTAAATCCGTTTCTAGGTTACAAATGTGACAACATTATATGATCAAAATAATAAACGTATTGCGATATATTTACAAAACTATAAAAACACGTACAACTAGTTTTATTGAGATAAAACCATGAACATGTAATGAATTAAACGAAGGCTAATAAGTATATCCGTTTTCTAATATTCAAATGTGATAACCTTATACGGTAATAATTACAAAGTACATAACCATTTGATAACGCACACGAATGAGAATAAGCAGTAGATCTGTTTACACTTTCACAAAACAGGCAACGACAAGTTTTATTTCAATAACAACATGTTAAATGGGATTCAGAATGTCAATGAACGTATTGAATAGGACCGCCTATTACGGATTTTCATATAAACGTTTTATAATACCACACGAATAATAATAAGTAGATCTGTTTTCACTTTCATAAAAAAGTAGAACACACGGCGACGAGTTTTATTTCAACAACAAAAACATAAATAGGTAATTAATTAAACGACTAGTTTATCCTTGTGACGTCATTATTTTTTTGTATAAAAAGATCTCATATGGTGTTAGATTTTTAAACTAGATACTGTAACGATACCTAGTCAATATGGTTAAAACAAGTGAAGTGTTTTTATGCGAAGTTTGCGGTTTAACGTTTGAAAAGTTAGGAAAATTGCTGAGACATTTTCGGTTACTACATAACGCTCGTGATTTTCCTTCTTCAAAACGAAAACATCTAGAACCCTCAACCAGTTCCGATCAGGGTTATTTGGTTGTAAGGAAACGTCAACCATTAACAAATTCAAACAGGATTTCCAAAGTATGTGAGGTATGCTTCGTAGAAGTACCTTTAAATGTTTGGATTGCTCACCTGAGAACCCTGACACATAAACAGAAATTAGCTAGCTGGCAACACGAAGAAGGATTTAAGGTATGTCATTATCAAAAAAAAATTTTCTTGTTATTATATATCTTAGTGTTATATCATTTATAGGTTGTAAGAAGCAATTTCAAACATCGTATTGAAACCCTTTTGTTTGAAAACAAACGGGACGAATGTTTCATACCTTCTGCCTTTTTATCAGAAGTGAAACTGAGGGCTATTCCCGAACTAGCACGACAACTATATAAGCATACAGCTATCAAATTTAGCATGGAGTTGTTTGGACTGTATACTAAATTAATCGAGGATCAGGTAACAGTGTCAGTAAAATCATTCCAAACTAAAATGTGTACGGTAGTTATTGAAAAAGACTTGAAAGATATTTTTAACGATATGGCACAGCAAATAATAACAAAAACAGATGAATTTCAAGAGAGAGACAGTGGATGGACATTAGTTAAGTTACTTTATTTAGAAGTTAATATTAATGAATATAAACCCTTAAAAGGATCTAGTTACATTCCCTTACCTACTAACATTCAAAGAAAGCATGCCTGTATTAATATTAAGAATGAAGATATCTTTTGTTTTAAGTGGGCTATAATTAGTGCTCTAAGTGACGTTGAAATGCATACTGACAGGGTATCTTCTTATGGTATACGGGATATCAGTTCAGACATTATAAATTTAAAGAATAGTTTAAAAATAAATTTTAGTAATTTAAACTTTCCACTTAAGGTCAGCGATATGTCATTATTTGAAGCGATAAACGAAAATATTAGTGTGAATGTGTTTGGTTTAGAAGGAGATCACGTTGTCGGACCATTTTATTGCACTCCGTTAGAAAAAAACAACACATATCAATTTACTGTTTTTACAAGAAGATAGAAAATCACATTATATTTGGATTAAAAATATTTCGAAACTGTTAGGGTCTCAACTTACAAAACATCACGGAAAAATATATTTGTGTAATTATTGTTTAATTCATTTTCATTCATACTGAATATCAACTTCAGAATCATAAAAATGAGTGTAATAAAATCGTCACGAGAATGCCATCTCCTCTTAAACCGGATGAATGTCTGGTGACATTTAATCAATTTCAAACAGGTGTACAAGTACCATTTGTAATATATGCTGATTTTGAATGTAAATTACAAAACATAGATACTTGTTTACCTGAGCCATCTGTCTCAACGACCACAAATACTCAACAACATATTCCGTGTGCATTCTCATACTATATATGTTGTAGTTATGATGCCAATTTAAACAGATTACGTGTTTATAAAGGAGCTGATTCCCCTAGAAAATTTGTTGTATCTCTTGTGAACGATATAAAGAAAATTTATAACAATTGTTTCAAAAATCCAAAACCTATGAATCAATTAACGCGCGAAGAGATAGAGATTCAACTTAATTTTGATAAATGCCATATATGTAAAAAGGATCTAGAAAATGATAGGGTAGCTGATCATTGTCATTTTACAGGTAAATACCGCGGTCCGGCTCATAATCAATGTAACTTATTATATCAGATACCAAAATTTTTTCCGATTTTCTTTCACAATTTTTCCGGTTATGATTGTCATTTAATAGATAAAGCACTTGATGTATTCGAAGGAGATATTAACTTCATTCTGTTAAATAAAGAATTATACGTACCACTCTCTAAACGTATTCAGGTTAATGAACTTGAAACGGTAGAATTACGTTTTCTTGATTCTTTTAGATTTATGCCGTCAAGTATTGAAAAACTTGCTCAAAATTTACCAACTTCTGACTTTGAAAATGTTAAATCTGTCTTTCCAACAAGTAATCAGTTTGAATTGGTTATCAGAAAAGGAGTACTTCCTTATGAATATATAGATGCATGGGATAAATTAGAGATTACCTGTTTACCATCTCAGAACAGTTTTTACAATAAATTAACAAATACTGAATGCTCTGATAGCGAGTACGAACATGCAAAGAATGTATGGAAGGAATTTAAATGTGAGAATGTGTGGGATTATTTAAGAATTTATTTAATAACAGACGTATTATTATTGGCAGATATTTTTCAAAATTTTAGGAAAGTATGTTACAGAATACATTCCCTTGATCCCTGTCAGTTTTACACTTTACCCGGATTAAGTTGGAATGCTATGTTAAAGTATACAGGTATAGAACTCGAATTATTAAAAGATATAAGTATGCATACATTCATAAAAAGATCCATAAGAGGCGGTCTTACTCAATGTGTTCATCGACATTCTGTAGCTAATAATAAATATATGGAAGGTTACGACAGTATCAAACCGTCACAATATTTAATGTATTTATATGTTAATAACTTGTATGGTTGGGCAATGACGCAACCTCTTCCGTATGGTTCGTTTGAATGGGTTCAGAATGTCGATGATATAAATTTAATGGATATTTCCGAAGATTCTGAAATTGGATATATATTTGAAGTTGATTTGGAATATCCGAAATATTTACACGATGAACATAACGATTTGCCTTTTTGTGCTGAAAATAAATGTAGTCCTTCTTCAAATAGTAAATATTTAAAATTAATTCCAAATTTAGATGACAAAAAGAATTACGTTATTCATTATAGAAATCTTCAGCAATGCTTAAAGTACGATTTGAAACTCATTAAAATTCATAGAGCTATACAATTTAAACAATCACGTTGGCTAAAAAAATACATTGATTTAAATACTTATCACCGTACTCAAGCAAAAAATGAGTTTGAAAAGGATATATTTAAACTTAAAATAAATCCTGTGTACGGTAAAACCATGGAAAATGTTGATAAACGTAGAGACGTGAGAATTGTATTGCAATGGGAAAATCGTGGTAAGCGATTAGGTGCCAGAGCGCTTATAGCTAAACCAAATTTTCACAGTGCTACTCATTTTACAGAAGATATGGTTGCTGTTCAGTTGAATCGTGTTAAAACTTTCTACAATAAGCCTATATACCTTGGTTTTACCGTATTAGAATTATCAAAATTATTAATGTACGATTTTCATTATGGTTTTATGAAACCAAAATTTAACCGGAACTTGATTTTAAATTATATGGATACGGACTCTTTTATATATACTATTCAAACAGAAGATTTCTATTATGATATAAAGAGTTCTATTATTAATTATTTTGATACTTCAGCATACAAACCAGATAATCCGTATAATTTCCCACTTTTAAATAAAAAGGTACCAGGTTTATTTAAAGATGAAAATAATGGGTTAATCATGAAAGAATTTATTGGGTTGAGACCAAAAATGTATTCATTAGATGTAATAGATGATAAGATAATAAAGAAAGCCAAAGGAATTAAGAAAACAGCAGTAAATAAATTAAGTATTGATAATTACAGAGACTGTTTGTATAAGAATAGGATTTATTATAGTAATATGTTAATGTTTAGGTCTCAAATACATAATATATATACCCAACATGTAAACAAGATATCTTTAAGTTATTTAGATGATAAGAGATATATAAAGGAGGATGGGGTTTCCACCTATGCATGGGGACATTACAATATAAAATAAAAAACTGTTAAATGGGTTTCTTGTTTTTTATTTATTATTTTTTTTTAACAACTCAAATACATGAAATAAACAAGTACACATTTTTTATAATAAAGGTAACAGACTCGTAAGCCAATTGTATAGTATGGTACAGTTTGTATAACTACACATATGAAGCGATTTAAAATGGTGTAAACAACATGTCTTCAATTTTTCTAATTTTGGAGAATCATTATTATTAAATCAATAATTCTTATATTAGATTCATATTTTAACATGTGATCAAGATATTCTTTCTTTTCATTACCTTTAACAAAAATTATATCAACCTTTTGATTAATAACTATCTTCTCCAACACAGAGTATACATCTTCAAATGGAATTAGTCCTTCGGAATATTGGATTCCATGATGATTTTGCTTGTAACGTTTTTTTTCTATGAAAAATCCCGTTACTGAAGTTTTATTTAATTCGATTAAGTTTGTCTTTATCTTGATTCAGTTTTGTTGATTATTTCTTAATGTTGATCGACCTTCCGTCATCAAGGCTAACAACCTTCGCGCAGGACTAGGCGATCGATGGAGGGATCGATGAAATTTTCCGGTCGGTGCTCGAGGTCTTCTTCCTCGATCCTTGACACTGACGTGACGTGTGTGTGTGTTTTTCTGTTGGTGTTCTGTGCTTGGTTTGGCGTGAGAGTTTTTTTGTGATCCACTTACCTTTGCATTTTAATAGTTCATGTAAAATTCATTCAAATTAATTATTTCTTTTAAAATCTTTTGTTTGCTATTCACTCAATATTTATTTTTGATGTAACTGATTAATTTTTACGGAATTTTCCTTAGTACCACGTGGTCTCTTTTTTAAATATCTAACTTTATATTTGTAATCCTTTGGGCCTTTGTGGCCAATTTTTAAATTTTTTCATTTAATTAATTTTTCTCACCTTTTAATTTATATATTTTTAATAGTCAAATTTTTTATGGTATCTGGGGTGTATCTTGAGTGCATGTTGGTTTAACGTCAGACACCCCTACTCCTCCCTTTTTATCCGTTTTTTTAAGCATCTTCAATGCGAACAACTTTTTAACATTTGATTAATATTTTTTAGTTTTAGGAAATTTATCAGCACTTTTATAAGAGAGCCAAGAGATTTTTTTCATGTAAATTGAAGCCAAGTAAAATTGGCAAGTTATTTCGTAATTTGAGTATTTTACATGCTGAGTTGCATTTCAAAAAGATTACGTTAACTAAAGTTTGTAATTCAATTGCTTACTACCTTTTTTTTGTCTATTAGTATATTAAATAGTCGACTAATTGATACGTCATCACTTATACTTCCTGTTAATTAATTCCTCTTTATTGGTTAAGGTCGTGTCTACTCCACGTATAATTTCTGCTTCAGGTTCCAGGAGTGATGTTCCTGTATTAGGGAATAATGTTGGTTTAGGAAACTTAGGACTTTCAAATTTTCTGGACAATTTTTTGGTACATTCATTTTCGTTCAGATAACGAAACTTGTTCGGTTAAATCTGCTGATCCAGACGTCGCTGTAGCTCACGATCCAATAAATCTCTTTTCTTTTGGAGCAGCTCCTCTTCGTGTTTGTTTTTATGCATTAGTTATGTCAGTGCCAAGGACTGTTGTTCTATCTCTTTCTTCTTCGATTCTCACACCTTGAGTGAGGGGTGCTATCAGCTCTCACTACATGTATGATGTTGGTCAGGAGTCCCTCTGTTCCCTTTTTAGACTCTTGTTTGCTTCATGCATGTGAGTAAATTCCAACCCTTTGTCTCCAACATGATTCCAGTCATTTTTACCTTTTCTCGTGCTTTCCTTTGGTAGTGCATCTGTGAGTGCATGGGACAACCCCATCGCGAGTTTTTTTTCAGGGGCATGGATCGGCCAAAGGTTTTGGGTTCGTAGCGTATGCGTGCCTTAGGGGTAATTGGGCTCACAACCAGAGTGAATGAGGTTCTGTCTCCCCTTCGAAGAGAGTTTCCCTTGTGTATGCGTATCTTACTTCCTTTCGTATTCATTATCATATTTTTCGATTCATAATTTGCCTATAACAATTAGCCTCCATTTTTTTATATTTAGTAATTGTCTGTTTGAGTTTAAGTTCCTCGATTTTTTTTGGATTAGATTCGTATTAGATTTTTGGTTCTCTTTCTTAGCTCTCGTACCGTTATTATGTTTTCCGTTTTTGATTTCTGGTAGGCTGGCTGTCAGTCCTCCTTTTCCTGGTAATAGGGGTTTGTAACGTTTTTTTTCTATGAAAAATCCCGTTACTGAAGTTTTATTTAATTCGATTCAGTTTGTCTTTGTCTTGGTTCAGTTTTGTTGATTATTTCTTAATGTTGATCGACCTTCCGTCTTATCATCAAGGCTAACAACCTTCGCGCAGGACTAGGCGATCGATGGAGGGATCGATGAAATTTTCCGGTCGGTGCTCGAGGTCTTCTTCCTCGATCCTTGACACTGACGTGACGTGTGTGTGTGTTTTTCTGTTGGTGTTCTGTGCTTGGTTTTGCGTGAGAGTTTTTTTGTGATCCACTTACCTTTGCATTTTAATAGTTCATGTAAAATTCATTCAAATTAATTATTTCTTTTAAAATCTTTTTTTTGCTATTCACTCAATATTTATTTTTGATGT
Organism: Agrilus mali; assembly: GCA_029378335.1. NCBI lineage: Eukaryota > Metazoa > Arthropoda > Insecta > Coleoptera > Buprestidae > Agrilus > Agrilus mali. The sequence goes on from CM055662.1 coordinate 12,597,163, forward strand.
AACTTTGATTAATTTTTACGGAATTTTCCTTAGTACCACGTGGTCTCTTTTTTAAATATCTAACTTTATATTTGTAATCCTTTGGGCCTTTGTGGCCAATTTTTAAATTTCTTCATTTAATTAATTTTTCTCACCTTTTAATTTATATATTTTTAATAGTCAAATTTTTTTATGGTATCTGGGGTGTATCTTGAGTGCATGTTGGTTTAACGTCAGACACCCCTACTCCTCCCTTTTTATCCGTTTTTTTTAAGCATCTTCAATGCGAACAACTTTTTAACATTTGATTAATATTTTTTAGTTTTAGGAAATTTATCAGCACTTTTATTTGTGCCCTTATTTGTCAGCCCATTGAAATTTTCTTAGAATAGGTTCCGGTTGGATTAGGGGGCTGGGATTAAAGGGTAGGGGTGAAGACATCCTGAAAACTATTTTAAAAAGGCCAATAGACGAAGCTCTAGTTTCCAACTACTCTCAATAACCAGTTAGAGGCCGATAAATTCCTGCAGGCGGCCCCCTGAAGATTAAAAGGTTGGTCCATGAAGCTGTCTCACTGATATTCTCTTGCCTCACAACACAGCACGATAAATCCCCGATTATACCCTGAAACCAGCTTCCAGTCCCTACATTGGAGCAGGGAACTTTTCTATTTGGTGGGCTACATATGTAATTGTAAGTTTTGATGTTTTTTTTTTTGTGTGTAATTTTTTGGTAATATACTCTTCAAGTTTTATTTGTCTTTTTTTAAGAGAGCTTCGAGCTCTCTAAAGCTTCAGGATTCTGCAGGAACCACCGATGCACTACCCGGTGCTCAATAAATTTGTCGTTTCATTCATTCCTTTCTTTGTTTGACAAAGTGGCGCCCGAGCACGTTTTCTTATTAATATTTCATGTTAATTAAATTAATTTAAAACAAACTATTAATAACTTCAAAACCCAAGTAATAGTTTTGTTAAATGCTCTAACCATCTCGTTTGTCTTTTTGAGGCGTTGTCCAAATCATCAAATGGTTTTGGTGGTTTGAAAAGGAAATGCCCAATTTGTTGTCCACTTACAAACGTTAATTCTTTAGGTATAAATTCAGGAATTCTGAATCCTTGAATATCATTCACAATAAATTTCATTTCTTCTTTTATCACATTCAACTGTCAAGCTATCACTGCTACTACTGATCTTTCTACACTATTTCTACTACTACTATTCAGTATTTTATATAGGACCTTATCCCACCACACAATTTTTTTATTGCTTACGTATAAGGTTATCGCATTTAAACCCTAGAGAACGAAGAAGAAGCAACAACTGTAATATAAAAATGTAATACTGATAAACACAAAAAGTATATAAATGTGATACGAATTTTTTTCGTTAATGATATAGTTTTCGATAGAAGATAGAGTAGCAGACACTATCAAAGATAAATTTCTAGGTGTGTTAGGATGATTAACGAAGGTGTTGTTCGCTCTGAATTTGATTTTTTATATATTTAGTTTCTTAAGTTGTTATGTAATACTACTTACAGCAGTATATGTTCTCCTACTAACAGTTTTTACCAGTTTTTATGTAAAAATCAATAATCTCAGTGCCGTCAAGCGGTCAAGTCAGTGTCTATTTGCCAGTCATACATACTGCACGCATTTCATTCACTCACTTTCACTTTCATGCATACACAAAATGAATTTTCTTTATATCAACCAAGTTATGTACAAATTATAATCGTTTTATTAAAGTGTTTTAATATTAAATACTACCAAAGTGCCTTTATTGCTCCTAATCGGAGCGACCGAAATATCCTGCAAAGGGGGATGCAAAGCGAGAAAAAATCAGGGATATTCAGCCCCAAACAGGTGTCATTTAAAACGGATTTCCACTCGGTGTCACTGTGTGTTTTATTAGGATATACAAATTTCAGTTTATATTTTAGAATGTGTATTAGTTTGAGGAGCAGAAGTCGCTTCAAAAACTGAGATTTCATCTTGGATTAATGGAGTGAGTTTTATCTAGTAATCAGGCCACGTAAAATTGTTCTCATTAAAACATACAAAAGCGTCGCTGTTATTGAATTTAGGATTCCGATAGGTTAAAAATTTGTTTTCACTTAACACAGCAAAAATAAGCAGACTTGTTGTCAGAAACGCCATTTTAATCAGACTGATTGGATTCAGTAGTATACACTTCCTTTTTAAGACAACAAATGGTTAGGAGTAAGGATGGTTAAAAAGAATAAAAATCAAAAATAAAAATAAACATATATTAACTATAAGAATAATTCAAATGTACACCTTTTTTTATCTTTAAGAAATTGTCATAGTATAAGTTTGTTTAACATTTCGAGCATCGATATATTCTGGTAAATATGATATAGCGAGTGCTGACAGATTTTCAATTTCCCCATTACTCAAAACTCTTTGATGTCCGAGCTCGCGATACTCGTAACACGAAATTTTTAGCTGTTGTTCCTTATATTTAGCTTCGTAGGTACATCTAATAGGTACAATTATACCATCTTTATATTCCAATCTAAAATGTCGATAGAAAGGCTGTTCACTTTCAATAATACCTGCAATTTCCATTTCTTTTTGAACTAGATTTCTTCGAAAACTTTCAATGGCTTCGGCTACTGAAACCAGGTTCATTTGTCTTTCTATTGGTGCTTCAGTAGTAGTGGATGCAATTGTTGTAGTCGATAGAGTTTCTTCAGTAGTAGAAGTAGTAGTAGTAGTAGTAGATGCTGATGCAATTAATGTAGTTGTTTCATTATCGTTTTTAACAAGAGATTCATACTTATAAACAGGTAAGGGTTCACTGGGAGTTAATAGTTTAAATCCTAAATTAATTTGTATGGTTTCATTACTTGGTAAGGTAACTTGAAATTTTAATCTGGATATATTATCTTCATCTAAGTGAATAGTAGCCACTGCCGGAAGGGTTGCTGCTGCTAATATGTGATATGAAACCATCGATATGAAGAAAAAGTAACAAAAAAGAAACTTCATTTTTGAAAGAATATAGACTAACACAGTCACCGAATATTGAAAAACAGTTTGTTTAAGTACTAACATAAAAATGACACACACTGTCGTATTCCCGAAGTCTTTATATACGTTACTAACTGTGTCTCCTGATAACCTATTTGTTAATTTAGATCAAGAGGTCATTTTTATCGATCCAAGAATTATGTTCATTAGAAAAGCCTAACCACTTAACGTATACTTTATTATTTTTTTCTTTTAAAACCTTTTCAACAAGAAACACATCAGGATATTTAGCTTTCAACAATTCGTATTCATAAAAAGATCCTTGAATTATTCTATTGTTATAATCTTTAAGAATATACGTACAAGGATTGGTATTTTTAACTTTTTCAATTGTAAAAACTTCAGTTGTCCAATTTGGTGTATACCCTTTTTCAAAAACGTGTTTATATTTGCTAATGCGTACCAAATCATCTATCTTAAATTTTGGTTTAGGAAATGCTTTAATTTTACCGTATACAGTTTTTAATAAAATCTCTTCGTTACTGGAATTAACTTGACTTGGTTTCATCTTTATAGTTCTATGAATTTTGTTGTTATATTTGTCAACTAATTTTTGAAGAAGATCAATCCATCTGTACGAACCATTTAAACTGAATTCTTTCCACATCCATCCTTTTAATGTTCTATTAAAACGTTCAACAATTGATGCTTTTAAAATACTATAAGTGGAGTAATGATTGATTCTATATTTTTTAATTAAATTATTAAACTCTTTGTTATAAAATTCTTTACCAAGATCAGTTTGTAAATTTTTAGGTGTTTGTTTAATTAGAATTTGTTTCATTGCTTCAGTTACGTAATATCCTGATTTAGTTTTAACCGGTAGAACCCAAGCAAACTTAGAAAATGCATCAATAGCTTATAATAAATAACGAAATCCGTCATTTTCTGATGCATAAGCCTGCATCTCTACCAAATCGCTTTGCCATAGATCATTTATTCCTTTTACAATAACGGTTCGACGTTTAAAGTTTCGACGTGCCTGTCTATGTAACTCGTTTACTAGTTGAGTTTTACTCATTTTGTTTACAGTTTTTTTTTTTTTACGAAATAGTCATTGATTTATTTTCTTTCTCAACTTTTGGTTTTAGCGGATCTACACCTGATGGTACTGCTGTTGATGTTGTCGATGGAGATTTTAACATAGATCTCTTTAATGTGTTTTCAGAGATGTTATTGAATCTACCTACACTTGATGGTGCTGTTATCGATGTTGTTGATAGAGATTTCAACAGAGGTTTCTTTAATTTGCTTTCAGAAACCTCCGATTTTAATTCGTTATGTTCCTTTTGAAGTTTCAACAATATACTATTTAAATTATGAATATTTAACCTCAACTCACTTTTTAATGAGGCAATTTGTTTATCTTTTTCGTCAATATAAGATTTTGTCGTAGCATCATTGGCGTCAATAGGTATTGAAGCTAAATTACAAATCCGTTTTTGTTGTAAATCAAAGTCGCCACTTGAGTTTAAAGTAAAACCAAAAGTACGGTTGCGAGAATTACTGTAAGATTTAAACGAGGAAGAACGTCCGAACTTATCGATAACCATTTCACTAATGTAAATAAATGACGTATAAGTTACTTTTTATATAATAATGTTAGTCTCTTTTAATTCTTCTATAATGGAAATAATTTCGTTCTGATGATTCGTATGTCCTGCTTGTTGTGACGCAATTAATAATTTCATACGATCAACTAATTCGTTTAATTCATTCCAGTAAACATAGTCTGTCTTATCATTAAATGTTTTCATTAAGCCAGATCCCTTCGGTGAGGCGTTTTGCTTTAACAGTTTTTTAATAAGAATGTACTTAAAACTTTTATTTCCAGCATGTTGTTTACTTTTGTCTAAGTCACGATGAATCAAATTATTATCATTTACAATGTCTATATAATTTTTTACGTCGTAAGCATTATACTAACTTGAGTCAGGTTTTTTCGAGAAAATTAACTCTGTTAATCCCGGGGTAACTTCGTATGCTTTGTCGTTTATAAAAAAAGTCTTCTTGGTAATGGAAAAAGGCGAATTTCCAATTTTCCACGAATTATCGGAGACACTGAAATGTGGTCCGTACTTATAATCAAATTTGTTTTGATTCAGTTTAAGAGACTGCATAAAGGTATCAGTTTCACCCAAAGGACTCCATTGTGATGGTATTTTCATTTGCTCAGAATTATCAAAGGATGATGATGATGAGGCTGCATTTTCAGTGATATCATAATCGTTATCGTTGAAATCTTCTTCTTGTCTTACATCCTGCTGTTCAGATAGTTTTCTTTTCTTTTTCGGCTGAGATGATAACGTTGATAAATAATCGAAATCGGATGTGTCTTGTTTTGGTTCTGGTTTAATTAAATTTTGCATTAATGATGAAGGTATGTCTGCTACTTTGTTTAAAGGTTTCGTTACAGGTTGGAAAAGTCGTTCCAATTGATACGTATCTTCTGCTTCGTTAGATTTTAACGATTCATACTTTTTTTTAATTATATTTCGAGTTTGAATTAGATCTTTTACCAGTTTCTCGTTCATAATGTTTCACGTTATATATGTATATATATTCTGATTAGCTTTTGAACAGGTCTGATCAGGTTTCTAACAGCTTTTGAACAGGTCTGAACAGATTTTTTAACAGCTTTTGAACAGGTCTGATCAGGTTTCTAACAGCTTCTGAACAGGTTTGATCAGGTTTCTAACAGCTTATCAGCTTTTGAACAGATCACAAGCTTCTACGGTGATCCAAGCAATAAGTACTACCTATTGGTCTTGTTAGGTTAATGCGTTTCACTTAAATGCTTCTAAATGTGAGAGTCCTTGATATTTATAACACAATAAATGTATCTATATTTTTCCGGTATCGACCTTTTTCCATTGAACAGTCCTTGTTAATACATAAGAACCCATACTCATCTTTCCAGCATTCAGCACATATAGGGCAAAATTGTTTGAAAGACATATCCGTATTAATGTGATTATCGTAGATATGTTTCAAGTTTAGATTATCTTGTTTAAATACAATTAAAAAATTTGAGTTATCTCGTATTAAATGCTTTGGAACACGAGTGTATGATTGCGCCAAGTAAAAAGTATCAATATGTTTATGACGTCCCATACAAAAATACGATCGGATATGATTTTGATTTTCACACGCGACGTCGTCGAAAACAAACACTGAATTTCTTTTAGCTTCGTCTACGGGCGATACTTTCTCATTTTCCGAGAACGTGTAAAATCCTATACCTTTTTTATCAGAAAGTAACTTTTTGAGATATTCATATTTTGGTTGAAATAAGGATTTGGAGTATACATATACATTTTCAAACTTTAATCCATTCGGATGTTCGAGTAAGGTTATGAGCACATTGGTTTTTCCACAATTAGAAGGACAACTTGCTGTGTCTGCAATAATTTGTTGGTATAAGATTTTTACACAGATCGATATTTTTAATAGGTAATGACTCATGTTGTCGAATCAAGCGCATACTGAGAACTGTTTAGAATATAAGTAAAGTCTCTTTTAAGAATAATCAGTTGGTTTCGAGTAACTTTAATGGAACAAACCAATATATATATAAAATGATTAGAAAGCGAAATAGGGTAGTTAGTCGTTATTCATCTATTCGAGGTGAAGGATTAGTTAATGGTATAATTAATAAATTACCATTCGAATTACATTTACCCGGTTATCAATATTGCGGTCCTGGAACGAAATTGACTGAACGGTTAGCTAGAGGAGATCCAGGTATAAATCCTCTGGATCGCGCATGCAAGGATCGCGATATTGCTTATCGAAATACTAAAGATATATCTTTAAGAAATCAAGCCGATCTTCAACTTGCTGACAAAGCTTGGCAAAGGGTAAAAGCAAAAGACGCTAAATTCGGAGAACGTTTAAACGCTTGGTTAGTTACAAATACTATAAAAACAAAAGCAAAGCTAGGAAAGGGAATGAAGACGACGAACAAAATAAAAGGAAGAAGACGAACAATAAAGACATATAAAAAAATATCTAGCAAACGCTCTACTTTCAAACATATTATAACGAAAGCTCGAGATGCTGTTAAATCGAAAAGACCTATAAATCTAACGGATGCTATTAGAGTTGCTCTGACCGCTGCTAGAGAGCAAGTAAAAGGGCGAAAAAAGGACATTAAACTTCCACTAACACGTGTTATACCTATTCCAAAAACTGGAGGTGTTTTACCATTTCTTGTGCCACTCTTTGCCGGTTTATCTGCCCTCGGAGCAGTGGCAGGGAGTGCTGCTCAAATTGCTAAAACAGTTAACGAAGCTAAAGAAGCACGGAAGCAATTGATAGAAAATGACCGACATAATAGAAAAATGGAATCTATAGCCATTGGTAGAGGATTATTTCTGAAACCGCATCGGAAAGGACTGGGTCTTTTTTTACACTCAAAAAACTACTAAAAATGCTACCAATGAGAGCACTGAATGAAATTGATTCATTTAAGTTTACAAGATATATTCCAAACTATAGAGGAACTTTTATGTTAGACGAACTACCACAAAAGCCTCGTCAAAGAGAATGTGGGATCGTAAATTTGGATAAATCAAACAAACCGGGTACTCATAGGGTAGCGTATTATAAAAAAGGCGATAAAATTGAATATTACGATAGTTATGGAAATCTTAAACCACCTAAGGAAATAGTTAAATATTTAGGAGAAAACATTAAATATAATTATGAGAGATATCAACCTGATAATTCTGTAATATGTGGTCATCTATGTTTAAAATTTCTATATGAAAGAACATATAAATAAAAAAAGGTATTTGATTAGATGATAGTTTTATTTAAAACTTCATCATGTCCAGAACTCTTATGTTCACTGGAAATTCGTCATCACTGCAGACTACGTACTTTCCACCCATAGAGTTAAACGAACCTTATGAATGTGGTTTCATCAGCTTATACACCTACAACTCCATACCTAACATTGACGACAGTAATAATTTGTTTCATGTGGGAAACGAAGTAATTGCACTACCTACCGGATCATATGAAATTGACGATATAAGTGAATATATTGATATACAATTGAAGCAAACACCAACTAAACCTCAAGTTATAATTTCTGCTAATACCAACACCCTTCAAACAGAAGTTAAATCAACACATCCTATTTACTTTAATAAGGAGAGATCTATTGGAAGCTTATTGGGGTTCAGTAAACGTACAATACAGCCAAATAAACATGCATGGTCTGATTTACCTGTTAACATTAACAAGGTAAACAATATTCGTGTAGAATGTAATATAATAACAGGAGCATTTATGAACGATAGACCTGTTCATACGATTCATGAATTTTCAACTGATGTCTTACCAGGCTGTAAAATAAACGAAGTCCCCAATAATATAATTTATTTACCTGTAATAAACACAAACAGCATTTCTTCGATTGTTATTAAATCAGTTGATCAAGATGGAAATGTAATTGATTTTCGTAACGAAAAGATTACAATCAGGCTACATTTAAGACCTATCGCGAAGAAAAATAGTATATAATATACAACATTTGTATAATAATTACATTACTTATTAGTGTGCGGATGTTAAAGAACCAAAATTATCTCTCTCTCTCTCTCTCTCTCTCTCTTTTTCTCTCTATTTTGATAATTATGTTAATATATCAACATAACCGTTCAAATAAATATAAACAATCATCAATTAAGAAAAACTGTAGTAGTTCAACGAACGACATGGAACAAACAACAACAACCAAATTCAGTACATCGACTCCTCGTTCCACTTCGTTAACAGAAGAGAATAAACAATTTCTAAAATCATTAGGATTTACATTACGCAATGAGTGATCATTTACTGGATATTTCCGAAAAGCCACGCTACGATGAAACAATAACAAGATGGAACGAACATACATATTCGCCTTTTGTAGAAACATACAATGTTAGTGATACAATTCGAATATGTATTCAACATCAAGATTTAATTTTACTTCCAAGTGAAAGTTTTATTTACATCGAAGGTACATTAGTCGATGATGGTGATAACTTTAGCGATGGAATGAAACTGAATAATAATTGTGTAGCGTTCATGTTTGATGAAATCCGCTATGAGCTTAACGGTATAGAAATTGATCGTAATCGAAATGTAGGAATTACTACTTCTATGAAAAATTATGTTTCGTTAAATCACAATGAGAGCGATGCCTTATATACTGCAGGATGGGGTTTGAAGGAGAACCAACTGGATAAAAACATCAAACTAACTGATAAACATTTTAATTTTTGTGTTCCCTTCAAAATGCTACTAGGATTCGCAGAAGATTACAGAAAAATTATTCCTAATGCTAGACATGAATTAATTTTAACAAGAGCTAAATCAAACGATAACACAGTTTATCTCATTTCACCAACAATCAGGGATTATAAGCTGCACATTGATAAAATATTATGGAAAGTACCTCATATTACACTTAGCGATACTGCACGTCTTAAATTATATCAATTTATACAAAGCTCTAAACCAATTTCGATGGGCTTCCGCAGTTGGGACTTGTATGAATATCCAAACCTACCAAATACCACCAACATTGTCTGGCGGGTTAAAACCAGCAGTCAAATGGAAAAACCAAGATTTATTCTTTTCGCATTACAAACTGACAAGCAAAACAAGAAAAATGAGGACGCTAGTAACTTTGATCACTGTCAACTTACTAATCTAAAAGTACATTTAAACTCTGAAGTATATCTATATGAAAATCTGAATGTTTCCTATGCAGAAAATCGGTATGCTCTATTACACTATATGTACTCGAAATTTCAAGAGAAATATTATGGCTGTAACCCGTTACCTCTGCTAGATGTAACAAAATTCAAACCAATAGCGCCAGTTGTGGTGCTCGATTGTACGTATCAGAACGAAATCATTAAGACCGGACCAATTGATGTGAAGATTGAATTTCAAGCTGCAACTGCGCTTCCCAATAATACATCAGCTTATTGTCTACTGTTACACGATAAATTGATCGAATATTCACCACTGACTGGTGACGTAAAAAAGATAGATTAAGATGTTTTTGTGTTTTTATTATATGTAGGTATACGATTTGTTTTGTTACTATTTATCAAACTGTATCTTTTTTTTATTTAACGACCAATAAAAACATATATAATTAATCTAAACAGTATTTGTTTTTCGATAAAAGTGTCTCCGCCTAAAACCACGATTCCACGCCTCAGGCATGGCCGCCGCCTCAACTATGGCCGCCGACGACGCCATTTTGTTTTCACATTCTAGCTTCAAAAAACAAAACACACCTCCTTCTTGTTTCCCTCCCCCCCTACACACCCAAAAAAAAACGACAACAACCAATCAGAAACAAGAATATACAAAAGCCACGCCTACATCCAAAAAACAATAGCCGCCGCCATTTTGTTTTCACATTTTAGCTTCCAAACCACACCTCCTTCCCCCTCCACACCCAAAAACAACAACCAATCAGAAACAAGTATACACACAAGCCACGCCTACATCCAAAAAACAATACCATATATGGTTATCCCCACTCCTATCCCCACTACGGTCTAGCTGTCCCATAAATATACTACTTTCATCATCATTACTATTATCATTACTCTATCCATCTTATTAACAGATTTTTCTCGCTTCATTTCAGTAATATAATTACTTTTACGTTTCTTCTTTCTAATTAAAATTTTGTTGTTTACATTATTATTGACGAGGAAACGATTTAAATGCTCTAAATTTGATGAAATATAATATTCAGCCTTCTCCAAGTTTCGTTTACACTTTTTGAAAAGTGAAATATAACCTTTCTTGTCAAACTTATTCTTATCAGGATTGATATTGTATACCATTCCCAACCTTATTTTCGCTTTCATCGCACCAGCTACTCCTAAAGCAGCCATTTTTTCACCTATTGTTGCATTTTTTTCTTTCAATCGTTTAAGTGCTCTTTCAGCTAGTATCCTATTAGCTTCATGACGTCGATGGGTGAGCTTTACACGCATTATCCAGCTCATTTATCCCCGCCTGGTTTCTACGTTTATCAAGTTTAGTGTTTGGTCCGCAAAAGTTATAACCGGGTATATGTAACTCGTATGGTATCGAATAAAGTGTCTTATCTAGAAAACCTTCTTCATATCTCATCATGTTGTTATTGTTAATTATTGAAGTGAACTAGTATAAAAAGTAGAATAAATCGTCCTTATATACTAGTTATAAATAATCTACATAGTTGAAAACATGAAAGTTGTAAAACAGAAAATTACGTTCGACATCGAAAAAAATGATACATTAATAAATCAAGTTGAAAAACATACTAAATTATTTCCTACAACATTACGATGTCTTATTATCGGACCTTCAAATTGTGGAAAAACTAATATAATGAACAGTTTGATTGAACATCCCAACGGTTTAAAATTTGAAAATGTTTACATTTATTCAAAATCTGTCTACCAACCTAAATACGTTTACCTAACAAAATGACTAAAACCTATAAAAGGAATAGGTTATTATTGCTTTAGTGGTAGTGAATATATTATAAATCCATCGACAGCTAAACCAAACTCGATATTTATATTTGATGACGTAGCAACTGATAAACAAGACACAATTCGTGAGTACTTTAGTATGGGACGCCATAACCACATTGACTGTTTCTATCTTTGTCAAACCTACGCGAAGATCCCAAAACACTTAATACGAGACAATGCAAATTCTGTAATTTTATTTAAACAAGATGAATTGAACATAAAACACATTTATAGTGATCATGTGGGTGTAGATATTACTTATGATTGTTATATTCTGAAATAAAGTCTCGGCTGTTTTCAGACAGTTGAGTAGCTGTTTTGAGCTGTTTGGAGGCAGTTGCTTTGAACAACAACCTATTTAAATAAAAAGTTTTACTAAGTACAGTTAGAATTACTGTTTCACTTCACATGATGAGATCATGAATTGTAAAGAAAAAGATATCAAGCGTAAGCTTATTACAAAACGTAATATTGTAAAGAAAAAATTAAATTTATTAAAGAGGGACAACTTGTACACAAAAATGTTTTCGCACCGATTACAAAACATCTAAAAAATATTGAAACCAAACTTAAGGATGATGATGATGATAGAGATGAAAATACAGCTAACTACAACGATTATAGTGAGGATAATACTGAGGCAGATGATATTTCAAAACCTTTTAATAAACCATCATCAACATCATGGTATAATTCTACACCGATACATAAACGTTTAAGTGAATTAAAACAAAGTCCACAAATTCCATCTCTGAAAAAATCTATAGTACAAGAAATTGAAGAGGAAATAGACGAGGAGAATCAACAACAACAAGGAAGTGAAAGAGATTTTTCACAGATTACAGAAAAATCGTATACAGATTATTTACATCCATATGATCCGTTACCAAGGAGATACGTAGATGAATTATATAACAATCCTGATGCATTCGATCAGAAAACAGGAGTATGACATGATAGAGAAACTGAAAAATTTTACATTGGTAACACTCAATTGCATATAGATGGATCAGATGTAATTATAAAGAATAAAAGATATAAAGGTACTCTAGGACTTTACGAATTACTATTTAAAAAAGCTCCTGTTGATTATTCAAAAATAGACCTAAAAAAATATAGACATTCTACAAAAAACGAATGCACATAAACGTCATTATCAGTACAACAAACAAGTCGCTGGTATCTGATCGAAAAAATATAAAAAAATTATAGTACCTTTAATAGGTAAGGGAATGGCGATGATGATGAACGTTGTGACAAACAACCCAGTCGATTATACATACTGGAACGATCCAAACGAATTAGTTGATAGATTACGTTTACTCACTGCATCACAGCAAGCCGGTCATACGGGCATGAAAACGAAATCAATTCTATAATAGAAGAATTACGTGAAGCCAGCATTATAGTACAATAACAATGTCCACCGATGAAATAAAGCAAGTTGTAGAAGAGATACATAAACCTGTACGAATCAACTTTAAACGACGTAGAATTATCTTAAAATCATTAAATGATCTCTTTCAAGCTGATCTGGTTGAAATGATACCGTATGCTAAGGAAAACAATGGTTACAAGTATATATTAGTAGTTATTAATTGTTTCTCAAAATTCGTGTGGGCCTACCCTCTGAAAACTAAATCATCTCGAGAAGTAACGAAGGCAATGCAAGCGGTTTTTAAAATTCAAACACCAAACAATTTACAGACCGATCAAGGAACCGAATTTTTTAATAAAGATTTTAAAAGTATGGTAGAAAAATATGGTGTTAATCATTATAACGTATACAGCGAGAAAAAAGCTGCAATTGTTGAAAGGGTAAATAGAACCTTAAAAAATTCATGTGGAAGCGTTTTAGTTTAAACGGAAATTATAAGTGGATTAACACATTAGAATCTAATCCATCATTGATTATAATATTATGCAGTATTACAGTCGCTACAATTGCTGCTTTTGTGGTTTGTAATTGCAATTGTAACCCATTAAAGAAACATCTGAATTTACTTTTCCATATTTCAAACAACCAACATCTGAATTTACTTTTCCATATTCCAAACAACCGCTCTTAAACTTTCCTTGTGGAACAATGGGCTTGATTATATCGCAATTGGGCATTGGTTGCAGGATTTAATACAGGTGTTAATACATTTCGGGATACTGCCTAACCACTATCTCCAAGCAAAATGCCGTCAATTTCACAAGCCTACAAAATTAATATTCAAAATGAAATTAAAACAGAAACTATTCTCTTATTACCTCCATCTTTCTTTTTAGTGCAGATTCGTTCCAAATTCTGGAATCGTGGGCGCTACCCCTCCAACGAAACACAATGTCTACAATTCTGCTCTCTGCATCGCTGACAATCTATGAAACCACACGAATATAACAAAACCAGAATTCAAGAATAATATGTTCTATATATATCTATATACCTGCACGTTCAGTAAATAAAATCCCTTGCGATTTAAAAAAAGCAAAGGACTATCACCTCTCGAATTTTAAATTTTGACGTGAGTGCAGTCTATTGCCCCCACAACGCCAGGACAACCAGCAATGCTGAAAATTTCAGCCTTTGTGGTCTGAAGTTCTTCATTCGTGGGAAATTTAATGAATTACTCCCTGTGCCTAGCGATTGCTTCCACAACGCGTTTCACTATCATACTTAGTGCAGGTTGTGATACCATGCTGATCCGCTAAACATTTCCAGACCATATGCCCCTTTCGCTAGGTACCTTATAGTAGCCAGGACCTGTATATAAGGGGTTTTCGGCAATGCTTTGTTGTTTCCATAATTCCCTATTTCCTCCTGTATTAGTTCGATTACAAAAAGGGCCGTTGCCTTTCGCAGTAGTATAGCTGACGGGGTTCTATTACACTTCGATGGCCTGTCCATCCTCAGTACGAATCCAATGTCCTCTAATGGGTTCTTAGAGGCCATTCTTGTCCTAAGAAGGTCGAAACGCCGTGCTTGAAGAAGTGAAATTGCATTTTGTTTGACCTCTAATACTTCTTAGAGGTCATTCTTTTACGGGCGTAGCCTATTTAGTCTTTCAAGGTCATTCTTCGTCAGGTGTAACACACCTGGGCTTGATGTTAAGGCCTTTGTGACGTCATTTATGCATGTTGCATCTTGTTGTGAACTGTTGACCTTTGCAATTTTTATATGGATAAGAAAATATAGGGTGATTAGTTAGTAAAATTTTTTACTGTACTGTATGTTTCAATAAAACAAAATTAGTTTTTAACCTATTTATTAACCTTTACAATTTTTATATTGATAAGAAAATATAGGGTGATTAGTTACTGAAATTTTTTACTGTGGTGTATGTTTCAATAAAACAAAATTAATTTTTAACCTTTTTATTAATATTGGTACTTTTTATTTCATTATTTCGTTTACATTAATCCAGTTATTTATTTTATTTTCACTTTACAAACTTATAGTAACATTTATTAGAATGAAATTAGGTTTTACATATTTATAAATATATTAATAATAAATTGATATTCTGTATTACTTTATAGATATTTATTTACATACATAGATAAAAAAATTAGGTGTTACATATTTATAAATTTACATGTCATTTTATTTTAATACAAATACAAAATTTTTACCTTTAAAAAATGTGTTTTGTTCTCTAATTTTCAAATGGTTTTTACAAAGGCTAAATTATTTTTCATAATGTATTTCGGAAATGGTTCAAATTGGGTATATCCCCACGGTTTCGTATCTGTATGTACGAAATTAACAATTCTTTTATCATCAAATGGACTCAATGCTGTTTTCTTTTGCTTGACTGAATATACAAGATGTTTCTGTGATTGGATTATGTTTTGATTTGTTTCAATCTCTACATTTTTAAAGAGACAATCGAAATAGTCTTTAAATGTAATTGACTTTATTGACGACTGCTTTATTCCTTTTGCTTTTTTTGTAATACCTAAATTATTTATATCATTTTCAATGGTTACATCATCATCACCTAACCTTTCTTGTAATAATTTATTCCTTTTTTCTACTGATTCATTTTCATATAACATGAATTTAATTGCATACATTTTTGATCTTAGACCGTTAAATTCCATCATTATTTTACCGTTATTTTCATCTTTCGCCTAGTTTTTTTTTATTTACTTGTGGGATTCCGTAAATATTATTAGATGGATAATCTGACGTATCAAACCTATGTATATCTTCTTTTAAGTGTGTATATATCATCAACACAAAACTGGCAAATTAGAGAGTCTGTATCTGTATAAAGCAATTTAGCGTTTTGTTTAAATTTGTTAACTACGTAATTATAATGAAAATCATATAGGAAAATTTTTGAAACATCTAGTATAGTGAAACCAACATAAATGGGTTTATTAAATTTAATCTCAAGTTTTTTCATTTCGATTATTACCATGTCATTGTTAAATATTGTACAGCTATGAACATTTGGTTTTGATATGTAATATTTTTCTCCATATCGACCTAACCATTTGGTAACTAACTTTACATCTTTATATTTTCGAACATTTTCCATCGTTTTACCGAAAACAGCATTGTTCATGAGTTTAAAGAAATTTTTTTCAAAATCATTTTTACTATTTTTTCTATATGTAGTATTTAGATCAATATACTTTTTCATCCACTTTGATTGCTTAAATCTTAAGATTCTATGAACTTTTTCTACTTTTAAACCTAATTGAACTGCTTGTTTAAGGTTCCTATAATGAATAACATACTTCTTTTTATCAAACAGAGTTATTAATATATATGAGCTTTATTAAAAAAAAACATAAAGTTATTTTTACATTTCATCGGTTCATATGTATTGAAATTGTTTAAACAATAAGAGTGTGTGTGTATATCAGTTTTTGATTGTCTAGTAAAATTGCATTATAATCTTGAATGATACACACGCCGTTATGCATACATACGAGTATTTTCTTTAGTGTATGATACACCACATTCTATCAATTACAATTACATCACAATTGTCACAAATCAAAACCCTCTCATCCTCTGAGATAGAAACTGTCATCTTACCCTACTTATGTGCAGCTAGAATCACTTTTTTATTTTCACCTACAGATTTTAAAAAGTTCATGAAACTGATGAGAGCTTCCTTTATTGACACTAATTCTACTAATTCCCCTTTAAAATATAAATTGTTATTGTAAACACTCACTCCAGTAATCATTCACTGCTGCTGCAAACTGACATATTTCAGTTTGATGTGAAAGTCCTGTTGTTTCTAGATCAAACATTATAATGATTTCTTCACCAGTTGGCACATATTCTACATTAGAATCCTTGAGCGCGAACCCTAAAGATGAAAAATCAAACCTACCACATCCACTGTCATACGAAACACCCTCACGGTTTTCACTGATGGCATCGGCTTGCAATCGATGAATTTTTCTTTCATTACGACGCTTTCGCTGTTCTGGATCTCGCGAGCGCTCAGCACGTATAGCTGCTAGTTCATCTTTAGCTTTTCGATATTGAGTACTACTGCAACCAGGTAAATAACCTGCTTTTTCATATATTTTGACTCAAAATATATGAGAAAGCAGGCGGATCTAAATACGTCGCGATTATGTATTTGTCGTCTTTGGCAAGTTCTCCAAATCTTGCACTTGAGTTCAATTCATCGTGTAATCTCGTCAAATTTTGGAATTGTTCTGAAGTATCAGGTTTTATCTCTTCTTGTTGTAATGTGGTCATAAGAACATGAATCAAGGGTATGACTGATGAAATATTCACTTGAGAACTACTTAACCCTGCAGTGGCGGCGCCCTTTAGCTGTACTCGAGTAGTGGCGCCAAGTCTGACAGACCCAATATTTAAATGAATAGAAATAAATTAAATGTTTATACTATGGTTAATCTTTTTTAATTTTATCAACTTTAAGGGCATTTCTTTTATTTATATTATTTATTTGTGCATAGAAAAAATTTTTGAAATGTACTAAACAATAAAATAAGAAAAGTTCATAAACAGTGAACAATAAAACACCACAAAGGAATAAATAGAAATGTATTATTTTTCTTAAACTAATAATATACAAAACATATTATTTTACATATTTGGGGCACTTGCGTGCAGCTCGGGCACAGAAATCCCGCATGCGATAAACAAATAAATTTTGTACACACTTGACAAAAATATCGCGTTTTACTGTCTTTTGTACAGAAATAACACCTTTTTTTTATATTTGGATTTTCGGGATCGCCTCTGGGAAAGTCAGATGAGGTTCCAGCAACCTCTTGACGCCTTTGACGAACTGCTACTGGAACATTGGTTAGTATTGAACGACGTTTCATTTGTTCATCTACCAGTACAGTCGCTAATTGTTTCAGATATATTCTTCGAATTGTACTACTACTTGGATTATTGGCCGTAAAGATCACTTGTGAGTTTATACTCGCAATATTCATTAAAGCATAAAATATGACCATTGGCTATCTTCTGGTGTTACAGGCTACGTTATAAGTTGCGCACAATTCATCGACAGTGTCGACACCACCTTTATTTGCGTTGTAGAACGTTATTATCTCCGGTTTGTACTGCTCACCATTGTATTCATCTATTTTATCATCATGATGAAGACTCGATACCAAAATAACATTTTTTCTCTTTTTAGGCACATAGGACACTATTGTAGTTACTTCCTGATAGCCAAAAAGACTCGAGCTCACTGGACGTGGTTTGGTGTAAACGAATTCTGGTTGTCTTTTATTTTTGCGGACTGTGCCAACATATGTTTAGTTATGGTTGCGATATAGATTTGTAACTAGATCAAATGTGGTAAACCAATTGTCACATGGTTATATTTCGTCCTGTGCCAGATATTGGAGGAATAAGTCTTGTTACAACACTAAGTGGATCATTAGCTACATGATATTGGCCTTCAGGTTGCAGACCAAGATAAGGTTCCAAGTTTAATGTAGGGGAAGGGGGGGTATGATGGGGTAGCTAAGGGAAATAACAACAATATAGTATATTCACTATATTTATTATTCTTATTTATTTGTGGCACACAATTTTATTAATCTAACTAAAATTTGGTATAGTCTTTAGCAAATTAACTTATCACGTTTTTTTTATAATTAATGATTACAAAGGAACATATGGAAAACCATCTTGCCCCGTACTATGGGGTATGATGGGGTAATGAAAATGGCACAAGATGAGTTAGACTAATTATTCTCACAATACAAACAAATGTGAATTTCCTCCAAGTTTTTATTGTCCACGCCAGCGCAAGCATTGTGAGCCCAACGTCCATAAAGTTGACATGCTACCCAAGGCTCTGATGATGTCAAAAAATTATGATTTTCATCATTACAATATATGCAAATGGCATCTTCTTCATTGTTTTTTGCTGTTTTGATTACTGGTTTGGTCTTCTGTTTATTCTTAGTATTTTTTTTGAGACGTGGATCATCAAGATTGCGTACTTTCCGCGATTTCTTCAAAATTTCATTTTTATAAGGACTTGAGGTAATTATGGCTGTTTTTCCTCTCCGGTAATGTCTTCGCTTTTCAGTCCGTTCAACAAATGGAACTGGTAAAATATCACTTGGGGATGCATTTTTAAAGCTAGAGGTCAGATTACGACATACTGCACGAATGGGAGATTTAGAAACATAAGAACACCCAGGTTCAGGTTCGGAGACAGGTGTTTTATCACCAACAGGCGTGTCTTGCTCATAACATTCGATGATTAAGTCTGTTCTAAGTGGGGTGGATGATGTAACTTTAGGTCCTGTTACAAGAGTGTCAGTGTGGGTGGTTGTCATTGCCGTTGAAGATACAGCTGTCGTGACTGGTGTAGTCGAAGACAGAGATGAAACTGTCCCAGATTGAAAAACTTCGGTTTCTGAAACCTTTTGTTGTTCTACATTCAATGAATCTTCAATATTTTGTATGTTAGTAGTCTCAGCAGAAATAAAATCTAAATCAGTAAAATTATTTTGGTTATATGGCCATATGCCACACTTTCTAAATGCATTAATCGCTGTGGACATTGTAGCTGCCTAAACGTATGCGTTCCCAAATATTTCACTTATCTGAAATACAGTTACCACACGCCCAGGATGTGATCTCAACCAGCTCGAAACCGCATGATCGTAATGTAGCGACCAGTGACACAGTACGTGTGTGCGATAACAATTTGTGGCATGTACCTGTTATCACTAACATGCTTACACCGCACACGGTACTTTTCGTGTTATCAACTTACAAGATGTAAATCATTCTCCGGCGACAAGTAACAAGTTAAATTCTGGAATAATCGAGGACTTTCTAATTATTACTCATCATTCGGGAATACACAGGATTTCTTCGAGTTCC
The DNA here is from genome assembly GCA_029378335.1 of Agrilus mali. Classification (NCBI taxonomy): domain Eukaryota; kingdom Metazoa; phylum Arthropoda; class Insecta; order Coleoptera; family Buprestidae; genus Agrilus; species Agrilus mali. Next base: position 12,617,100 of record CM055662.1, read on the forward strand.
TGTCTAGAAAGTTCGAAAGGTGTATATATAGTGATCATCTTTGGACCGAAAAAACAGTTAGTTGAAGAAAGCATCAGTGCGCGAATTAAAACCGATAATAGACAAAGTGATATAAATAAATTGTAATATAAATAAGTGAATTGTTGTGACATAAATGGTAGTTCTAAGTTAGTGTTTAAGTGTTATAAATAGTGTTAAATAAATAATTGTTTAAATAAATAATTTGACTAGAAAATTCGTTACAATTGGTGTCAGGTGTGGGGTCTGCGAATCGACCTCCGGAGAATTTTCTAGTGTAATAAAAACACAAAATAAATAAAAATGCCGAAAAAATTGTTCGAGTTAAAAGTCGCCGAATTGAAAAGCGAACTCGAAGAACGAGACGAAGATACGTCTGGTACGAAGAACATCCTACAGAAGCGGCTCGAAGAGGCTTTAATACAAGAAGGCTTCGATCCCAGTACGTATGAATTCGAGGATGAACTGGAAAAGAAATTAAATGAAAATTCAAAAGTCCTGAAAGAACAATTAGAAGCATTCGAAGGATGTTTGAAAGAAGAACTGGGAAAATTCGAAGAAGAAACAAGAGAAGAATTAAAAGGAGTAAAGGTTGAACAAGAAGAAATAAGCAAAAGATTGGCCCAGCTGGAAGAAATGGTTCTGAATTTGGGAAAACGAGAGACCAGTCACCAACTTAAGGAAAAGAGGCATAACGTGGTTGACAGCAAAGAAATCTCCGACATAAAAGAAGAACAGGTCATCTCATCCAAAGTGCATATGAAGCTACCTACGTTTGACGGAAAAACATCATGGACCGCGTTTTTGACACAATTCGAGGTAGCTGCGAAAGCGTACAAATGGACGTTAGAAGAGAGAGCTTCTTCACTTGCCCTTGCTCTGCGTGATGGTGCTGGCGAAATTCTGAACACATTGCCACCGGAAGAATTACTTGACTACCACTGGCTAGTAAAAAGATTAGAGATGCGATACGGCCAAGCACATCTGACGGCTGTGTACCATGTGCAGTTAAAGAACCGACGACAGAATACAGAAGAAAGTCTTCAGGAATACGAGGCAAATATCGCACGGTTAGTCCGGCTCGCCTATCCGGGTACGGCTGATGATACACTGAAAAGATTGGCCGTCGACGCGTTTATTGACTGACTAAAGGACGACGAAATACAACAGCGACTCCGACTGGACCGGCCGAGGACTTTGGTAGACCCACTAGCCCGTGCACTTGAATACAACGTCGTCAAACAGGCGTCGCAACGACAATGTCGAGTTCGGAAATTGAAAGAAGAGTCAGCCAGTCGGGACGAAGATATACTGGAAGAGATCCGCCGAATAATAACTTAAGTAAAAAGGAAGCCCAGACAAATCAGGTGCTGGAAGTGTGGGAAGCTAGGCCACGTGAGAAGCAGCTGCAAGCTTGCTTCCCAAGATGCCTTAGCCATAAGACGTTGCCTGGACAATGGTAAACACTGTCGACGCGTCAAGGAACACCGAAAGGTTAGGAGGATAACTGTCGTGGACGAGCAGTAGCAGCCCGACAATATTAAGGCAGAACAACACTCCGACGTGCTCCTAAAAATGTTCCTGGACTGGAAGAAAGAAGGCAGAAGACCAACCTGGCAGGAAGTGGCTGCCAAGTCAACAGAAGTAAAATCGTTGTGGGCTCAATGGGACTCCATTGAAGAAGAAGATGGTCTCCTGAAGCGCGTGGTTGAGAATCAAGATGGCACCGAAAGCAGACGCCAGCTGGTGATACCGAGAAGCTTGGCAAAGGAAGTCCTGCAGTGCCGCCATGACGACCCTTCGGGAGGACATTTTGGCGTAAAGCAGACCCTGGGCAAAGTACGAGAACGATTTTACTGAGTCAACTGCAAGAAGGACGTGGAAGATTGGTGCAGAAAGTGTACGACGTGCGCCGCCAGTAAGGGACCTCAGAAGCGACAGCGTGCTCCTATGGGGCAGTATAACGTCGGCAGCCCATTCGAGAGAATTGCCATAGACGTTGCCGGACCATTCCCAGAATCTGAAGATGATGGGAATAAGTACATCGTAGTGGCAATGGACTACTTTACGAAATGGGTTGAAGCGTACGCTCTTCCAAACCAGACGGCAACTACAGTGGCGGAAACGCTCGTGAAAGAGTTGATTAGCCGATTCGGAGTACCAGTGGAGCTGCATTCCGACCAAGGACGAAATTTCGAGTCAGCCATATTCCAAGATATTTGTAAGATATTGGGCATTCATAAGACTCGAACTACAGCCCTACATCCCCAATCAGACGGCATGGTAGAACGAATGAACAGGACCATTAACAAGTACCTGTCCAAAATGGTCTCCAAACATCAGCGAGACTGGGATCGTTATCTGCCATTGTTCCTTTTGGCATACCGATCTTCCATACATGAAACCACTGGACAAACACCAGCCAGGGTTTTGTTTGGTCGAGAGTTGCGACTACCATGCGACTTAAAGTTCGGATGCAAACCTGGCGAAGACGTGGCTGGAGAAGATTACGTCAGTGAACTCCGAAGACGATTGGACGACATCCATGACGAGATACGTTCCCATATGCAGATAGCCAGTGACCGGATGAAGGACGCATATGACATTAAGGCCACTGATGGAGGATTCCATGAAGAAGATTTGGTGTGGCTTTATAATCCGAAGCGTCAAAGGGGTCTTTCGCCGAAGCTGCAACAAGATTAGGAAGGCCCATACAAAGTTATCAAACGAATCAATAACGTAATCTACCGAATTAGACGTACTCCCAATGGAAAACCAAGAGTAGTCCACTTCAACCGATTGGCTCCATATGCTGGGGACAACCACGAGGAAGTTCGAGTTAGAGTCGTGCAGGCTCGATCGCCAGAGCCCCAGTACGAAGAATTTATGGCCGAACAGAGCTTACACCGTAAAGCCCGATTTGGAGTCACCACCGAAGTTCAGCAGGACTTATTCGCCGTCCCGAAGGAATACTCGCTGGCCCATTGTGTGGCAAGGGATTTGGATATGAGCCGTGGGATTGCCACGGTCTTTCGGAAAAAGTTTGGGCGACTACCGATGTTACTCGACCAGGTCAAAGATGGAAGAAAAGTACTACAGTTACTCGATGGGACCCAATCCATTTTCTATCTAGTCACCAAAAGCAAGTCGTCGGAGAAGCCTTCCTACCACTCCTTATGGGACTCCCTGATAGAACTAAGAGAGCAATTGCTGCACGCTAACATCCTGAAGCTAGCAATACCGAGGATGTGGAGTCGATGGGCTGGATTGGAGGGTGGTCAGAAACATGCTGGAGGTTTTGTTCCGATACACTGGTATAGAAATCTTGGTGTGCGCCGGAAATCCACGACGAGGACCGTCCCCATTGAAGCGGATCCACCTGCAAGTATCGGCATGATCCTCTGAAGGAACGGCAGAATGTGATCCGGGACGAATCACCCTTAAGGAGGGGGTAGTGTAGCGACCAGTGACACAGTACGTGTGTGCGATAACAATTTGTGGCATGTACCTGTTATCACTAGCATGCTTACACCGCACACGGTACTTTTCGTGTTATCAACTTACAAGATGTAAATCATTCTCCGGCGACAAGTAACAAGTTAAATTCTGGAATAATCGAGGACTTTCTAATTATTACTCATCATTCGGGAATACACAGGATTTCTTCGAGTTCCTGTCTAGAAAGTTCGAAAGGTGTATATATAGTGATCATCTTTGGACCGAAAAAACAGTTAGTTGAAGAAAGCATCAGTGCGCGAATTAAAACCGATAATAGACAAAGTGATATAAATAAATTGTAATATAAATAAGTGAATTGTTGTGATATAAATGGTAGTTCTAAGTTAGTGTTTAAGTGTTATAAATAGTGTGAAATAAATAATTGTTTAAATGAATAATTTGACTAGAAAATTCGTTACAGTAATATGTACTGAGTGGCTTCATAAATGCGACGTCTGCAGGCTGCATCTTGTGTGTGCAGTGAGGAGGAAAGCAAAGTATAATTACTCCATTTTCACGAGCCAGATCAATTACTTCTAAATTTTGAGTATGACTCACATGGCCATCCAGAAGCAACAATACGTGGTTAGTAGGAGAAGCTCCAGAAAATTTAATGAAACCTTCGAACCAAGGCAAAAATATTTCAGAAGTTATCCACCCTCGAGGATTGCAAACTGCTACAGTGCCTGGTGGTGCATGATCTAACAGTTTTGGTTTCATTCTTTGCCTCAGAAAAATCATCAATGGAGGCATGTAGGTTCCGGCAGCGTTAAAGCATATTTCTACAGTGATAGTCTGGCCTCGTTCTGCAGATGATAACGAACCAACTTGTTTTCGTCCTTTCATAGCTAATATTTTGCTCTTGGTTTTAGAAACAACGGAGATTCCAGTATCGTCGCAGTTGTATATTTTATCAGGGGTCAATTTAAACATCATAAACCTCTCCGAGCAACTGATAGAATTTATTTACAGCCACTTTGTTGAATCCCATTGCTCTAGCTGCTGACGTAGCCTCGGGCTTACGAATAGATAAATTTTGGTGGCGCTTTAGAAAACCTTTGAGCCAATCAGCCCCTGCCATCGCCTTGTCAGTATTAAAGTTGTGTGTCTTACTATTTTTTACTGCTAATTGATATGCTAGACGCCTCAGTTCGGTAGTTGTTAGTCCAAAAAGACGTTCCTCCATATATTTCAGATATGCTACTATTTCGTCTTCTTCTTTTGGTGTAAATTTAGTTTTCTTAGGCCCTAAAGGTAAACCAATTTTAACTTCACCACCTTCTTTCATTTTCTTGACATATCGCTCTAAAGTGGTCTGAGGAACTGCGTATTCAGAAGCAGCTTTTTTGTAGCCCATCTCCTTACTTAATACTTTATCTATGGCTGTTTTCATGGCATTTATCGACCACTCCCCTCTTTTGGTTTTTTTCTTGTACGTGCGTACCATGATTTTACCTGAAAAGTTATAACAAAATTTTACATATAAAGAAATAAAAATGAACCCAAACTTCCAACCCCATTTTGCCCCTATACCCCATCATACCCCACACCCATTACCCCATCTTGCCCCCAAGGACTGACTTAGAAAAAATTATTCCTCAACAATATATGGTTGAACGGATCCATGTAAGACAACATATCACATCAAAACAAACAACACTAGCAAACATAGATAAAAAAACATAAATGGTATGATCTTATTTACCTTAGAACAACGACGTTTCTACCGGCACAAAATTACATCGACTACACGTTTAACTGTTTCTTCGTTTGTGAACATAAAACGCAAGCACTCTCACTAACCGCTTCTCTCGCATTGATTTTTGATCGATTGTGGCTCCCTATTGGCTTATAGTAATTGTACACAAACGTTTAGTTTCTTGTGTATGTGCGTAACCTCATCTTACCTCGCTTCCCCGTCATGCCCCCCCTTCCCCTATATATCGGAGATAAAAACTAATATAAACAATTTAATTGCTTTTTAATAGAAAGTGGAACAGTAAGGCCAGGCGCCCACTCGGCCACCGGTGGTCGCCACTAGACGCGACCACACGCTGCGGACGGTGTTTTGCATGCAATTCAAATGGCGTCGTCGCACACTCGGCGACAGCAGTCGCCCGTTCGAGCCACGCGCTGCGAGAGAAGCTCGTTCTCGCTACTTGTCGCTGACGCCGGCCACTGATTCTCCGGCGCACACTTGGCCACTTTTCCGGGCCACTATTTTAACTGGGACGGACTGGGAGAATTCGGACATGACATTTTTATTAAAATTATGTTTTTTTTGACAATTTTAAATTTAAAACATACATTTCTTTTTTATTTATATTTTAAATCTATGTAGGTACTTAGAAGGAAAGTGAAATGTTGAAATTTTTGTCATTGTCTTTGAATTTCTTTATTAGACAGTCAATATTGTGAATCACTTGATTGCATGAATTGTGGATATGTACCAAAATATTGGTTAATTAATATAAATTCACGTCTCCTGCGTCGTCTTCGTATTACAAGGAGCGTAGCAAATGCTTCCATGTTGAACTTTTATAATGCAACTAAATTTTTTTAACGCCGGACCTGATTAATAAATTAGGAGAAAAGTAGCGACCACTGGCGTTTTACAGTAGCGTCTAGTGGCGACCACCGGTGGCGACGGCTAGTGGTTGATGTCAGCCACCGGTGGTCGCGTCTAGTGGCGACCACCGGTGGCCGAGTGTGCGGGCGGCCTAAGGCCAGGCGCCCACTCGGCCACCGGTGGTCGCCACTAGACGCGACCACAAGCTGCGGACGGTGTTTTGCATGCAATTCAAATGGCGTCGTCGCACACTCGGCGACAGCAGTCGCCCGTTCGAGCCACGCGCTGCGAGAGAAGCTCGTTCTCGCTACTTGTCGCTGACGCCGGCCACTGATTCTCCGGCGCACATTTTTGACATTTTCATTAAAATTATGTTTTTTTTGACAATTGTAAATTTAAAACATACATTTCTTTTTTATTTATATTTTAAATCTATGTAGGTACTTAGAAGGAAAGTGAAATGTTGAAATTTTTGTCATTGTCTTTGAATTTCTTTATTAGACAGTCAATATTGTGAATCACTTGATTGCATGAATTGTGGATAGATACCAAAATATTGGTTAATTATAAATTCACGTCTCCTGCGTCGTCTTCGTATTACAAGGAGCGTAGCAAGTGCTTCCATGTTGAACTTTTATAATGCAACTAAATTTCTTTAACACCGGACCTGATTAATAAATTAGGAGAAAAGTAGCGACCACTGGCGTTTTACAGTAGCGTCTAGTGGCGACCACCGGTGGCGACGGCTAGTGGCCGAGTGTGCGGGCGGCCTAACGATCCGGCATCCACGAAACCACTCGAACCGACCTTTTTCATTACCAAAGAACGAATGTCCCCTCTTTCCCTTCAAGAGTCCTCGAATCATTTCTTCAACTATTCTTATTACTCATACATTGTTTTGGTTTCGTGGAGCCGTTTCGTTCGTCAATGAATATCGGCGTGTTCCTACAAAGTTAATATAAACAGTGGATAAAGTTATCGTAATAAATGTTTCACAGAATGGTCCATAGGCGGAGAAATTCCAGTGGCGTATCGCTTTGGCGGACTTGGCGCCGACACGGCCATTCTGACATGTGCTCGCCCTCGGGCACTAAAATCCTCATGCTAGAAAAAAATGAAAACCAGTCAGTAAACCGCTCGTTTATCCTGACAAAATAAGGCAGAAATAATTTTTGGTTTGTTCTTTTCGGGATTGACAAATTAAAGTCTCAGGTTCAACCAGTAGTTACTATCTGGGGTCGACTCATCTGGGTTCAAAAACTGTACCGCGAAAATTACAGGGCATTTCCCTTCCAGTTACCACATTGGAACTAGTTTCAACATTTACAATCTACAGTTCAATGCACCGTGACAAGATTGGCCACAGTGTCTGCTTCATCTGGACAAGAACACATACTTGCCAGGATCGACTTCAATATTCATAATTTCAGTACTTCATCTGAACAAGAACACATGCTTGTCAGGATCGACTTCAACATTAACCATTTCAGTACTTCATCTGAACAAGAACACATGCTTGTCAGAATCGACTTTACTCGTCAAACAACAAAAAGAGAAAAAAAATAGTGAAAATACCACTAAATCACGCTGTGGCGCTGTCTTCCGCCAACAAGGAGTTATCTCGCTCAGAGGTATCGGAGGTGGCACAGAGGTCACCCTGGCCCTCAGGGACACTGATTAGCTGATCATGAGCGAACTTAAAGGTGCGACCTTTGCCCTTTTCTGTTGGTTTGACTACCTCATAACGATCATTGTCTAGTACCTTAACAACAAAGGGACCTCTAAATTTCCGATCGAGTTTTGAAATCATTCTTTCGTTATTTCGACTGAATACAAAGTCATCGGCTGTAAATGGCTTGATTGCGGCTTTTCCAACGTTTTTTCGAACGGTATCTCGTTCTGAGGGACGAATAATGTTCTTACTAGCAATTTGTCTGATTTCAGACAAAGTGCCACTAGGCCCTACATCAGTGCTCGAATAACAAATCTTTTGTAGTTCTAGAGAGCGTATAGCCAACACCAAATAACCATTTGGCCGGACTGAACCCTGTAACTTTGTGTTTAGTACTGTTAAATGCCAATTGTACTTCACCCAAACTATCCTGCCAACTCTTGTCACTTTCGGTTTCAATGGTTGTGAGTGTATTTTTCAGAGTTTGCATGATTCGTTCTACTTGTCCATTGGCACGACTCGAGCCGTGAGCAATAAAATGCAATTCGACATTATGGTTCGAATAAAAGCCTTTGAAATCACTACTCGTGAAGCATTTACCTTGATCACTAATTATTCTAGAAGGTGCTCCAAATAGATAAATAAATTCCTTCAGGCAATTGACAGCACATTCAGCAGTTAACGAATGAATACGTTTAAGGGACACGAATTTGGTAAAGACATCAATTAGGTATTACAAAAACATATTCTTTTGTGTCACTTTTTCCTGTAAATTTTCCCGATATGTCAACGTGAATAGTGTGCCAAGGCTGAGGGACTTTCGGTATAGAATGCATCTGAACTTGGGATTTTCCAGATTTATGTTTAGACGCTTTGCAGATTAAACAGTTGTCGACAAATTTTCGAACGATACTTGACATTTTAGGAAACCAATAAAGTTCATAGATTTTGTCTAGGGTTTTTTCCCAACCAAGATGTTTTAGGTCAGTGTGTACATGATTAATAACAGTCCAAATCATTGAACTAGGAACAACTGGTAAATAATACGATCGATTACAACTTTGGATTTTACGAAATAGAACGTTATTTCAGAGGTCATATATATGTCTTGGCAATTTCAGGGTCAAGCTCATTGGATCTTAATGAGGTGATTGTTTTAGTAAGTTCATTATCGCGCCGCTGTGCTACAGCTAACCAATCTTTATATAAATCAACATTCTGGACAATTTTAGTCCTCGGAACATGCGTCGTTACGGATGACGTCACTTCCACGGTATTTGCTACGGGCAGATAACGAGAATAGAAATAGTTATGTTACATACGCTTTCCGTCACGATAAATAATTCCGAAATCGAAAGCTTGCAAAAATGTCCACCAACGGTGTGCTCTGGGGGTAATATCTCGTTTAGTTCGGGAAGCTTTTAAAGAATTACAGTCAGTTATAACCGTAAACTGTCTTTGTATAAGAAAATGTCGGAAATGCTTGACTGCATTTACCACCGCTAATGTTTCGAGCTCATATGAGTGATACCTTGACTCTGGCTCTGTAGTACGTTTGCTGTAATATGCGACTGGATGAAGTTTCCCTCTTTTCTTTGAAATAAAACGGCTCCACAGCCTTCACTACTGGCATCTGTATGCTGTTCTATGGGAAGATTAGGATCATAAATCAGAAGAACCGGCTCGGAAATCAATAATTTAATAATTTTATTGCGCGCTTCATTATGTTTTGCTGTCCATTCAGTTTGCTTGGAACTAGCGGTAGTTAATCGATACAATGGTGCAGCGATAGTGGAAAAATTTTTGATGAATTGTCGAAAGTATGATGCCAGACCAAGGTATGTAACATGTAGTTATAGCGGAATAACACAATCGGGGTGAGATTGATCAGCCCGGGTGTCTTTGATCAAACAATTTATAATATATTTAAGTAAAGATTAAACTGTATTTTAAGATTTTATTGAAGAAAAGAAAAATGACATGTTTCTTAAGATAATATGAATGATATTCCTTAGGAAATAAGCCTAAGTAATACATAATAGGAACTGAAACAACTAGACTTAAACTTCTTTTACGTCGATAGACTTTTTCCAAGAATAGCTCATACAACCGGAAGTTGTCGCGACTGAGTCAGGTTCTGATAGTATAGCTAATATGTCTTTTAAATCAACACTGAATTCATCACCTTCTACCACTACAAATTTCATTTTGGATTTGTCTGTAGACTTCATTCCAAGGACCTTTATCCCTTCGTCTCCTACATCTTCTGTAATTGCTACATAACGATAAGTTGATGCTTTTCGTTTTCCACCAATAAGCTTAACTAGCAAAAAGGACCCTTTCTTAATGTCCTCTCTGTGCACTTCCAAATATTCAGTTTCCTCATTTTCTTGAAGCACATCTAGTACATTTTCAACACAATCTTCATCAGAATCATCGTTGGTTACCGGACCGTCTACATCACTGCTAGAACTCGAGTCAGAATGATGCGCCGTAACACTTTTTCCGGCTTCAACTGTAAGCCTTGTGCCCTTATTGGTTCTTCTAGTTGGAGTTTGAGAATATCTCTGTTCCTTTAAATAGTCTACAAGAGTATGCTCAACTTGATTGCTAGCACATTCTTCGTTTGGTAATTTTTGTAAGACGCGCTCTCTATTGAGCGGCACGATACCAGTTGTTGCGTCGAAAGCAGATACCAAATTTCTTTTGATTGCACCCTCCTCATTTCCTGTAGAAATTTTATTATCCATTGCAATTAACGTTGATTGTACCAGATGTGGAAAATCTTTTTTGTCTATGGATGATAAGGTTGGGTGGGTACTTTTCCACTTAGTAAGAATCTGACGCCAGGCCATTTTTAATGGTCGAAAAAAACCGACATCCAACGGTTGACATAAATGAGTTGCGTTTTTTGGAAAACATACAAATCCAATGTTGTGCTGCTCGCATAGTTCGATCACTTCATTTGTAAAGTGAGAGGCTAAATTATCCCCCATTAAGATTTTTCTGCCTTCTATTCGCTCAGCGTGAGGAAGGAAAGTTGATCGGAACTAATCAGTAAAAGTTTGAGCGTCCATCCAACCATGATTGGTTCTATTGTATCTAGCACCAACAGCGCAGCACCTATCGGTACAACATGGAACACCTTTCGGTCCATTTTCAGTCCATTGGTCCCACATCCTCTCAGATTTATAAATTATATAGGGCGGTAAAAGTATGCCACTGGCTGAGCCACGCATCATTATAGTTGTTGCACTTTTGGTAAAGTTACATACTCTCTCTGGGTATTTTACTCCACGATGATATAATCATTTTTTACGTCCAGGGTCGTCCAAAAGATTTGTTTCGTCGTAATTAAAAATGTTAGCCGGTGAAATGCCATCCAACGTTATTTGAAGGTTGTCAAAGTATCTTATTAAAATGCTCCGAGATACATCGGCGCGGGATTTTTTTATATTGGCAGCAAGCCTTTGGGTGATCTCACTCTTGTGTCTACTCAGAAGAGATTGCACCCAATCCGGACCAGATAGATTGTCTTTAAACTTGGTAACTGAACGACCACAACTGTCCAACAGATTCTTTGCAAAATGACGTAAATCGGTTACGTTAAGCGGAAATCCCCAATCGCCGCATATGCTCGCACATCTAATAATCTCTCGTTCTTCAGGCGAACTGAAAATTGTTTGCCCCCCAATTCTTCGAATATGGCGTCCATGGTAACGGTTATGTAGGGTGCCATAAGGTATTTTATAACTTTGTGATGCCTTTCTGAGAGACAATCCTTCATCGATAATCTTCGCAATGGCAATATCAACGGTTTTATCATCATAATCCCTATACCTACGTGCTCCTAATTTTCTTTTATGAAGTCTTGGCATTCTAAAAAAAAATAATTATTTCTAATGTAAATTATTATTGCTAAAAGTACTGCAAGCTCAAGCAAATAATTCAAAAACCAAAGAAACGACTTTTACTTATTAACTTAGCATCTGTGTGTGATCAATTTCACCCTAGTGCTGTGATCAAAGTCACCCCGAGAAGTAAATCTGCCAATTTCTAACGAACGTAAACCATAGCAGGCGGCATATTTTATAATCTAGGTTATGAATAATGACCGAAGAGAACTGATTTACCGAATCGTTATTATTAAAAGAAATATAAGTTGTGCATGACAAATTTTCAGACATTCAAAATCACGTTCATTTGACGAGTATACATTCTACAAGCAAAATTCATAATTGTGAAAGGTGTACTTACTTTTTACTTGAACGGTTTGCTCTGCAAGGCACAAATGAACTAAACTAGACTAACGGCGCATACAGAATGCTGGTAATATAGGCGCTACATTCAAATATTTACAAATCGAATGTGGTGATCAAAGTCGCCCATTGAAGTCAATGTCACCCCGTTTCACGGTAATTAATTACTTCTAAAATAATGTAGCTTTTCATAAGGTGAATATTTATTCTCTACAAACAAAAAATGTATAATATTAGTTATCAGATAATGATTAACTGATTATTTACCGTGTAGGGCAGTCTTGAATGATAGATAAAGCAGACTGATTCAGGCGCTCCTTTTGAATCTTCGTTAGCTCAGCTTGGGCGACCAAAGAGTAATTAAAATGGGTGGCAATTTTTCTTAATTTTGTAATTAACTGTAGGAGCTACTCTTGAGATTCTACACCAGCTCGAATACAAAGCTGGATCTGATGTATTGCGCAACTGACATCCTCAAATCCTGCCAACTGAATTGCCCTAACCATGTTAGAACCACGGTCACGTACCAAGCAGTGTACTTTTTGGTGATGTATGCCCCATTCTTCAAGAATAGCTTGAAACTTTGTAGATATTACAGCACCTGTATGACGCTCGTCCATGACTTCACATTTCAAAATTATATTCTTTTTGCAAAAATCCTCGGAAATTCCATGTACAGTCAAACTAAGCAATGAAATTCCAGAAAGAAGATCAGACCATATGTCAGTTGTAAATGAAGAAAAATAATCACGACCTCTCAATTTGTACTTCGGAAGATCAGCGTTCATTCATCTGCGAAAGCCGGTACCTTCGACAAAACTGAATGGTAGGTTTTGGAGGGCGATCATTTCAGCAATCATACGATCAATTTGTTGGGATTTGTAATGTGATGAATCCCAATTATCGTTAATTTGCAGACTTTGTTGTAGTGTTAATTGTTTTTTAGCATTTTCAGCCGGAGTTGAATAAACCTACAACAATATAAAATTTCAACAAAACTGAACGTATTTATCGGTCGGTGGAATTGGTTCAAAGTTAAAGAATTTTTTTTTCGGCAACTATGGATGTTAGTGAAAATTTTTTTGAAACATAAAAGTCTTAGAATTATAGAATAATACCGTTTATTACTAAGTGCGCATGTATAAAATTAAATCAAAATGTTATTGAAATAACATTAATAGAAATGACGTTTCTTGTATTCATAAATCGCTCACGTTAAGGATTTAGTACTTAAATTATCCATACAGTAGGTCTATACTGAACATAACAGACTAACAGTTGCTTAATTACAAATAAATTCATATATAAAAAAGTATTTAATTGAGGAGGCACTTATATGTTTAAACGTGAGTACACTTTATCACATATTTTGTATCTGGCTTTTGCATCGTCAATCTCAACGAAGTAGCTCCAAATAAGACTTGTTTTTGGTTTCATAATTGCACTAAAGTTAGACACACGACACAAAAGTATTGACACAAACAGCAGCAGAAAATATTACGTGCTTACATTCACGCAAAAGTACGTAAACAAACAAATGCGACAAGTGCCGAAAGGCTGGCCCCTTCTCCGCGCGTTCAACCGTCCAGCGACTCGCACGCGCCTCGCGCCGCGCATGCGTAACTCTCAGCCGTCGTAAACTACCGATTATATATCCGTTATAAAAGTTGCGGAAACAGAAGCAGAAACGAATGTTGAAAAGTGCGCGGAATTTCCGCACCTGCGGAAACAGAAACAGAGATCCGTTGCATCACTAATTTTGAGTACATTCTCATTAGTCTTCAGAGCTGCAACTTTCACCCTTGTTGGAAAAGATTGAGTCTGGTTGAAGGATTCATTTCTTTGAGTTGATCCGCAGGGAGCAATTTTTGACGCATTTCCAGCTACTTTCCTAATGATTTAACGAATAGATTCTTTACGTGTAGCATCTGACAGATGTTTCTTTCCTGGCAGGTTCGAATATTTGTAATTTTTTGGATCTTCATTATAACCACACCACATTACTATTATGATGATGATATTATATTGTAACGAATTTTCTATTCAAAGTATTTATTTAAACAATTATTTATTTAACACTTTTTATAACACTTAAACACTAACTTAGAACTACCATTTATATCACAACAATTCACTTATTTATGTAACAATTTATTTACATCACTTTGTCTATTATCGGTTTTAATTCGCGCACTGATGCTTTCATCAACTGACTGTTCCTCGGTCCAAAGATGATCACTATATATACACCTTTCGAACTTTCTAGACAGGAACTCGAAGAAATCCTGAATATTCCCGAATGATGAGTAATAATTAGAAAGTCCTCGATTATTCCAGAATTGAACTTGTTTCCTGTTCGCCGGAGAATGATTTACATCTTGCATCTTACAGTTGATAACACGAAAAGTACCGTGTGCGGTGTCTACGCCGTAAGCATGTTAGCGATAACAAGTACATGCCACAAATTGTTATCGCACTGGTCGCTACACTACCCCCTCCTTAAGGGTGATTCGTCCCGGATCACATTCTATCGTTCTTTCAGAGGATCATGCCGGTACTTCAAGGTGGATCCGCTTCGGCATCCAGTTGTCAGGTGGAAATGGCAGTCAACGGTCTTCAATGGTGACGGTCCTCGTCGTGGATTTCCGGCGCACACCAACATTTCTATTCCAGTGTATCGGAACAAAACCTCCAGCATGTTTCTGACCACCCTCCAATCCAGCCCATCGAGTCCACATCCGATCCTCGGTATTGCTAGCTTCAGGATGTGAGCGTGCAGCAATTGCTCTCTTAGTTCTATCAGGGAGTCCCATAAGGAGTGGTAGGTAGGCTTCTCCGACGACTTACTTTTGGTGACTAGATAGAAGATGGATTGGGTCCCATCGAGTAACTGCAATACTTTTCTTCCATCTTTGACCTGGTCGAGTAACATCGGTAGTCGCCCAAACTTATTCCGAAAGACCGTGGCAATCCCACGGCTCATGTCCAAATCCCTTGCCACACAATGGGCCAGCGAGTATTCCTTCGGGACGACGAATAAGTCCTGCTGAACTTCGGTGGTGACCCCAAATCGGGCTTTACGGTGTAAGCTCTGTTCGGCCATAAATTCTTTGTACTGGGACTCTGGCGATCGCGTCTGCACAACTCTAACTCGAGCTTCTTCGTGGTTTTCCCCAGCAAATGGAGCCAGTCGGTTGAAGTGGACTACTCTTGGTTTTCCATTAGGAGTACGTCTAATTTGGTAGATTACGTCGTTGATTCGTTTGACGACTTTATACGGGCCTTCCCAATCTTGTTGCAGCTTCGGCGAAAGACCCCTTTGACCCTTCGGATTATAAAGCCACACCAAATGTTCTTAATGGAATCCTCCATCAGTGTCCTTAATGTCATATGCGTCCTTCATCGGGTCGCTGGCTATCTGCATATGGGAACGTTTGTCGTCATTTATGTCATCTAGTCTTCTTCTGAGTTCACTGACGTAATCTTCTCCATCCACGTCTTCGCCAGGTTTGCATCCGAACTTTAAGTCGCATGGTAGTGTTCACAATTGTCCGGGCAAGGTCTTCTAGATAAGGCGTCGGCGTTTTTATGGCTGCTTCCCGCTCGGTATTCTATGTCTTGCAGCTTCTCTATCCATCTGGCTACTTGGCCCTCGGGGTTCTTAAAATTCAGCAGCCATTTCAACGCGGCATGGTCGGTTCGTAGCAAAAACTTTCTTCTGTACAGGTATTTGTAGAAATGCTCCACACTTTTTACTACGGCTAACAATTCGCGTCTGGTTACGCAGTAATTCCGTTATGGTTTGGATAGAGTTCTGCTGAAGTAGCCGATCACTTTTTCTTCACCATTGTGTATTTGTGACAGGACCGCGCCAATTCCAATGTTGCTAGCGTCGGTGTCCAGGACAAACTTTCCAGTTGGTAGGGGATAGCTCAATACAGGGGTAGACGAGAGGGTTTTCTTTAGTTCTTCAAAGGCAGCTTGGCAGTCTTGCTCTCAACAAAATGATCTACCCTCTTCTGTGAGTCGAGTAACAGGCTTAGCAATTTTAGCAAATCCGGGAACAAAACGTCTATAGTAGGTGCAGAGTCCAAGGAAGCTTCTGACTTGATGGACGTCAGCAGGTACAGGCTACTCTTGCAGGCCCTGATTTTCTGTGGGTCGACTGAAACGCCGTCTCCGGATACTACATGCCCCAGGTAGTCGACGGTCTCTTGGAATAGCTGACATTTCTTGGGGCTCAGGTTTAGGTGGACATCACGAAGACTTCGGAAAACTTCTTCCAAATTTTTCAGATGGTCGTTGAAGTCCTTCCCGATTACGATGATGTCGTCGAGGTATACCAGGCAAGTCTTTCCAATTAAGCCAACCAAGACTGTTTCCATCAGTCGCTCAAAGGTGGCTGGTGCGTTGCACAACCCGAACGGCATCACCTTGAACTGCCACAGCCCCGTTCCAATGGAAAACGCTGTCTTCTCTTTGGCATCCCTGTCCAAAGCCACCTGCCAGTATCCGATCTTGAGGTCTAAGGTAGAAAATATCGTCGACCCTGACAGTGTATCCAGGGTGTCATCTATTCGTGGTAAGGGGTAGCTGTCTTTTTTCGTAACATTATTTAATTGGCGGTAGTCCACACAGAAGCGTGTCGAGCCATCCTTTTTCTTGACGAGGACTACCGGCGATGTTCAAGGGCTAGTAGAAGGTTCTATTACTCCATCCCTTCGCATTTCACGTATGATGTTTTCAGCCTCTTCTCTCTTGGCCAGTGGTAGTCTCCTGGGTCGCTGACGGATGGGTTGGGCCTCGCCAGTATTTATTTTGTGCAGGACGGCGTTTGTTCGTCCCTTCTTGCCACCTTTTACTTCAAAGACGTCTTGGTATTCTTTTAGTAATCCTTTTATTTGATGGCGTTGGTTAGGATTACATTTGTCACCTGCTTTCTGGCACAATTTAGAGAAGGCTACAAGGCCACAAGCACGCAGTGTCGGAAGGAGGTCTTTCCTATGCGGATCTTGACGTAGCTTTCACCATGGACATTTACCGTTTCCCCGGTGGCCGTGCGTAGCTTCCATTGGGTCGGTTGAAGCTTGCTTGTTATCACATTGGCTCGTATAATCGTCCTGCTTGCTCCGGTATCCAATAGGAACGAACACCGTTTCCCCTTTATACGTCCCGTAAGAAAAAGGCTGTCAGCTCTATCTTTCTTTGTTTTTGTCAGTGCGACTAGACTTGGGGCTTCTTGCTCCGTGATCGACGTTTGTCCCGCCGGCGCCGCGCCAATCCTGACTAATTCTGGTACGCGGGGCTTCTCTTTTTGAGAGACAGGTCTCTCCCTCTTGCAACTGCTTCTCACGTGGCCCAACTTCCCACAGTTCGAGCACCTGACTTGTCTGGGCTTCATTTTGGTGATTATTCGACGGACCATCTCTTCCAGTTTATCTTCGTCCCGACCGGCTGACTCCTCTTTTAATTCCCGCACTCGACATTGTTGTTGTGACGCCTGTTTGACGACGTCGTATTCCAGTGCACGGGCCAATGTGTCTACCAAAGTCCTCGGCCGGTCCAGTCGGAGTCTCTGTTGTATTTCGTCGTCCTTTAATCCGTCAATACACGCGTCGACGGCCAATCTTTCCAGTGTATCATCAGCCGTGCCCGGATAGGCGAGACGAACTAACCGTGCGATGTCCGCCTCGTATTCCTGGAGACTTTCTCCTGTCATCTGTCGTCGGCTCTTTAACTGCACATGGTACACAGCCGTCAGATGTGCTTGGCCGTATCGCATCTCTAATCTTTTTACTAGCCGATGGTAGTCTAGTAATTCTTCCGGTGGTAATGTGTTCGAAATTTCACCAGCACCATCACGCAGAGCAAGGGCAAGTGAAGAAGCTTTTTCTTCGAACGTCCATTTGTAAGCTTTCGCGGCCACTTCGAATTGCGTCAAAAACGTGATCCATGATGTTTTACCGTCAAACGTAGGTAGCTTCATGTGCACTTTGGAGAAGATGATCTGCTCTTCTTTTACGTCGGATATTTCTTTGCCGTCAACCACGCTATGCCTCTTTTCCGTAAGTTGGTGACTGGTTTCTCGTTTTTCCGGATTCAGAACCATTTCTTCCAGTTGGGCCAATCTTTCATTGAAAGTTCCCAGCGTTTTGTTTATTTCTTCCCTTGTTTCTTCTTCGAATTTTTTCAGTTCTTCTTTCAAATTTCCTTCGAATTTTTCTAATTTTTCTTCCATATTCTTTGAGTTTTCATTTAATTCGTTTGATTTTTCTTCAATTTTCTTTGAATTTTCCTTTAATTCTTCCAGATTTTCATTGAATTTTTCTTCCAGGTTCTTTGAATTTTCCTTTAATTTCTTTTCCAATTTGTCCTCGAATTCATATGTGCTGGGATCGAAACCTTCTTGTATCAAAGCCTCCTCGAGCCGCTTCTGTAAGATGTTCTTCGTACCAGACGTATCTTCGTCTCGCTCTTCCAGTTCGCTTTTCAATTCGGCGACTTTCAACTCGAACAATTTTTTCAGGATTTTTATTTATTTTTATTATACTAGAAAATTCTTTGGAGATCGATTCGCAGACCCCACACCTGACACCAATTTTAACAAATTTTCTAGTCAAAGTATAACACTATTTATAACACTTAAACACTAACTTAGAACTACTGGAGGTAAGATTAATAGTAGCTTCGTTGGCGCGCTTTAAATACGTTATAGCTTCCTCCACCCACAGCGAAATATTGCCGCGTAAAGAAACCACTAGCGTGATAACATTCTTCGACCTGTTAGTGACGACCGTGCCAAATTTCTAAATATTTAAAAGTGTTTTCGACATTTTACCGGTAGTGCTATTTGTGAAGGAAAACATTGTGTTGTATAACTTTAAGTGCCCAAAGGTAAGTATCCATTTTGCAATAATTTGGTGGTTTTTATATGAAACAGTCATTATATGTGTATCAAAAATGGCTAACACTTTATGGTTAAATACGTGAGTTTCTAAGAAACAGTTCAATACATGTCGTGGGGCGAGTTTGATCCAACTGGTGGGGCGAGTTTCGAACGGGTGTCAAACTCGCCCCACGATCTGTAACACGTTATTGAAACTGGATCGGCATGAAATTTATTAGCAAAGTCTCTTTTTGAGATGGTGCGAAACTATGAACGCACGCCAGGGACGAGACCATATAGAAACTATACAGATGAACAGTTGAATAAAGCCCTGCAAAAAGTATCAGACGGAGAAATTTCCTTGAAAACAGCTGCACAACGCTACAAAATTCCATACGGTACACTACACAGTAAATATCATGGCAAGCACATAAAGAATACCGGTGGCCAGCCAGTTTTTACTAATTTGGAAGAAAAAGCAATTATTAACTCAGCTTTAAAATGTGCAGATTGGGGATTTCCTCTTGACCTCCTAGAGGTTACAATGCTTGCGAAGAAGTATCTTGATGGACAGGGTAGAAAGGTAGATATATTTTCAAACAACCTACCTGGAAAAGACTGGGCTCTTCGTTTATTAAATCGACATAAAGACCAAGCATCACAACGACTTTCTGGGAATATTAAAAAAGCTCGAGCAAAAGTTTCTAGAGAAACACTTGCGAATTATTTTGATAATTTGGAAGAAACTTTACATGAGGTTCCTCCCAGCAACATATTTAATTTTGACGAAACTTATGTTGGTGACAACCCGGGAAATAAAAGGCTTGTTTACAGAAGAGGAGTGAAGTATCCGGAAAATATCGTCAATCACTCGAAGAGCTGCACATTAATAATGATTTGTGGTTCTGTTGACGGAACCCTTCTCCCACCATATGTGATATATAAAAGCGAGCATCTGTACAACACATGGAAAGAAGGTGGAATTAGTGGACATCCATGTTGCAACAAGCCATGTTGTTCACAAGGTTGCAGATTCACATGGTTGGATCGATGCTGTTACTTTCGAAGATTGATTCATTTCATCATTTTCTCCTCACGCCAGGCGGTTAGAAGGTAGAAAAGTTCTTATTGGCGATAACTTGGCATCTCATTTTAATGAGCGAGTTTTAGCCCAATGTGAAGAAAACAATGTATCATTTGTTTGCTTAGTGCCACATTCGACTCACATCTGCCAATCACTCGATGTGGCGTTTTTTAAACCATTCAAGGTTGCATGGCGAAGCGTATTGTCAACTTATAAACTGAAAAATCACAATTCATCAAGAATTCCAAAGGAAGTTTTCCCATCACTACTAAAATCCGCAATAGAGAAAATGGACACAGTACATGCTCAAACTAAAGATAAGCCTGGAGATCAAGAAGCTGGTGTAAAAAGAAATCTAATAAACGGTTTTTACGCAACAGGCATATTCCCTATGAACCGTCACAAAGTGTTGAACAAAATTCCAAGTTTAAATGATAACCCAGAACAGACAGTCGACGATTCATTAACGGAACTACTACGAGAAAAAAGGTATGGTAATAATGAAAATACGGAAAGAGTTAGGCGCAAAAGACAAAAGTTGCAAGTGATACCGGGTAAAAGCGTAAGCACTACAAATGCCGAAGAAGAAGGAGAAGAAAGTGAAGACGAAGAGCAAGTTCTTATGTCAGAGACCGTAGCGGAACAAGAAGTTGGTAATGAAAGTCTGGATGAAGTAGAATACACAGCACCTACTAAAGATCTCTTAACACCTGAAACATTCGTTCTTGTCAAATTTGCTTCTGGAAAAAGAAAGTCCTCAACTTTCAAGTATGTTTGCAAGATTTTGTCACAATTCTCAGAAAACGAATTTAATGTAGTTGGTTTTAAGTCGAGTGATTCCAATAAGACTAAATTTAAGTTAGTTGACAACGACTTGAGCACCGTGCCCGACTCTGACATAATTGCGGTCCTACCAACTCCCACTGAGGTAGAAAATAAGGAGTACGAATTTTTCGCCACAGTGGAAGTCAAGAACTAAATAATTTTTTACTTCTATGCCTTTTACTGAGTTTTGTTTTTTTTTTTTTATTTTATGTTAGTTATATTCTTTATTCGTAGCATTCTGTACGTTTTTTTTATGTCAATAATGTTGTACGAACTCATTCGCGTTGAACAAACTTTCGGACGCGTGTGGTTCATTATTAATTTAAGTTTTTGGCCTACGTGAACCGCCTTCGGGGGTAGATCGATTTACTCCACATGGTCGCGTTACTTACCGCTAGAAACTAGCAGTGTGTCTAAAAGTATTCGCGAGCGCGTCATGTTATCTGTATGCCGATGTGTTTCTTATACAGTTCAAACAGACTATTAACCTTTTATATCATTATTACAAACTTAGTTATTGTTCGGTTAACAAATAAATACCTTATATAAATTCGACCACATAAATCTCATTCCACTACCACAACTTAAAGAGGTTATGGGCCGAGGGACCCATGAGATATCCGTGTGCGTTAATTTGCGATTATAAGGGGTGCCGAATTAAAAGTATTATACGCGTAAGTCGCGGAGAAAAGTGCGAATAGTATCGCGGATCGCGTAGTGAGTCTGTGCGTATACGTGTGCTGTATCCAAAAGCTCCGACCTACAAAAAAAAAAAACAAAAATGAATTCTCAAAGTTACACGAGAATTGAACTGCTGTCCAGAGATAACTTTGACACATGGAAACTACAAGTCAAAGCTATACTCGTCAAATCTGATCTGTGGGAATATGTAAACGGTTCCAAAAAGAAACCCATAATCGATCCAGCGAAGCCTGCATCTGAAAAGTTGGCAGCTGATTGGGATACTGCAGACAGAAAAGCCCATTCAGAATTAATTCTAGCTATAAGTCCCTCAGAGCTAAAACAAATAAAGAATTGCGTTACATCAAACGAAATATGGTTAACCTTCCTATACCCGCGTATTGGTCTGTCAGACCGACAGTTTAAGTTTGCGTCTTTTTCTTATTAACGGAAAATGTTAGCACATTGGGCGGGTAACACGTGTAACAGTACACAACACCGGTTGGTCCAGGAGACCGACACGGGTATAGCCGTTACAGTTTTAGGTAAGTGCTGTGTTTCATTAGTCTTATAATTTTAATGATTTCTTATATTATTATTGGATTACTACTTTATAATATACTCTCAAACTACTTTTAGGTTAAGTTATCATCTCAAAATGGACGAAGAGCGAATAAGACTGATTTTAGAGGAGAATGATTCAGATTCTAACTATGATGACGAAAACGATAGTGATTTCGAGGATCATGTGGAATTAGAGGCTGAAGAAAGCGATACTGAACAAGAGGGAGAATCTGACAGCGAAGTAGAGGATCGAAGAACTCTTAGTGACTACTATCTCGGCAAAGATAATCAAACAAAATGGAATAAAACTGCTCCGTCAATGACAGTAAGAAGACGTGTTAGAAACATTGTTACTCAATTACCAGGTGTAAAAGGCGAGGCTAAAAATTTGAAGGAACCGGATGAGATATGGAATTTGTTTTTCTCCCAAAATCTTTTAAGCCAGATTACAAAATACACCAATCAACAATTACAACGCATATTACCTCAGTTTGATAGAGAAAGAGATTGTACTCCGACTGATGAGATTAAAATTCAAGCCTTTCTAGGTCTTTTGCTCTTTGCTAGTGTTAGACGAAATAGTAGATTGAATGCCAAAGATTTATTCAAGACTGATGGCTCATCACCAGAGATCTTTCGTCTAACTATGAGTTGGAATCGTTTCTATTTGCTTTTGCGGTGTCTAAGATTCGACGATAAAGATACACGGGATACACGGATCTCTGTAGACAAATTAGCTCCCATTAGAGACTTGTTTGATGAGATTGTAGCATCATTCAAAAAATATTACAGTGCATCGCAGTTTGTCACGATCGATGATAAACTGGAGGCATTCAGAGGTCGTTGCGGCTTCAGACAATATATTCCGTCTAAACCCAACAAATACGGTATAAAAATTTATGCACTGACAGATGCTAAGCTGTTTTATACATTTAACTTGGAAGTTTACGTCGGAAAGCAGCCTGAAGGCCCATATTCGCAGGATAACTCATCGATGGCTTTGGTTTTACGCCTTAGTAATATTATTCACAATACTGGCCGTAACATTACATGTGATAATTTTTTTACAAGTCTGCCCTTGATTGATAAACTGGAGCAAGAGTATAGGTTGACAATAATCGGCACTATTCGAAAAAATAAAAAAGAGGCCCAAAGAATTCACTGAAATCCGAGGCCGAATGGAGAAATCTAGCTTATTTGGCTATCGAGGCAATTGTACTTTGGTTTCGTACGTGCCCAAAAAAAAATAAAAATGTATTGCTTGTATCTAGTATGCATGATAACGGAATCATTGATGAGAATACTCAAAAACCCGAAATAATCATGGATTACAATGCAAGCAAAGGAGGCGTCGATACCGTGGACAAAATGTGCGAAACTTACAATGTTGCAAGGGGCACCAACAGATGGCCCATGGTGATATTTTATAGTCTAATTAATGTGGCAGGAATAAATTCGTACGTCATATATGTCCACAATAATCCCAACAAAAAAATCATTCGCAGATCATTTTTGGAAGCTCTATCATATGATCTCATAAATCCACATCTAAGGCGACATAGTATAAACACACATTTACCAAGACTCATAAGACAAAGACTTGCTGAAATTTGTAAATTAGATGGTCCAGAGTCCACAGCTACAACTAATAATAATAAAACGGGTCGTTGCTATGAATGCAGCTCCAAAAAAAATCGCAAGACGCGATATAACTGCACTACTTGCAAGAAATATTTTTGTATGGAACATGCAATTATGGTGTGCTCTGACTGCTATGGTGGACCGTCAGAGGAAAATTAATCTATAGCCTTTTATTGTTTATTTAGTTATTTTCAAGATTTGAGAGTTTTTTTTTTGTTTGATTTAAGAAGAGATATTTTTTGTTGAAATTTATGTAGTTTATAAGAATAAGTACTGTTTTTCAAAGGCTGTAATAAAAAGACTGTTAGTCAGTAATAAACATTAATATTGCCATCAATTTCGTTTATATTGATTCTGTAAAAGTCCTTTTTAATCATTAATTACATTTTAGTGTGGTTATAATGATAGCTATTTATTTAGTAAACGTTAGAACTATCGGTCCCAGAGACCGACGCGGGTATATGTGTTATTGTATTTGACGCGGGTATAGGAAGGTTAAAACTACAGGAGATCTACCAATCTCAAGGTCCTGCTAGGAAAGCTACCCTATTGAAACGGCTAACACTATACAAGATGGCCGAAGAAGATGATGTCCGCGAGCATATTCGAAATTTTTTTGATACTGTAGACAAACTACAAGAGATGGAGGTAGAAATAAACAAAGATCTACTAGCAGTAATGTTGCTGTACAGTTTGCCATCCAGCTACGAAAATTTTCGATGCGCCATTGAAACGAGAGACGATCTTCCTTCACCAGAAGCACTGAAGATCAAAATTATAGAAGAAAACGATGCACATAGATCAACATGGAAAGAAAAATGACATGAAGCAATGGTCATACACAAACATCGCAGACCGACAGATAATTTACCCAGACAGAGAGAGATGAAGAAAAGAAACGACAAATTCAAGTTTACTTGCTATAGATATCGCAAACCAGGGCACAAGGCATCTGAATGTCGAAGCAAAATTCCATCGGCAGAACATGTTGCAAATAAGGCCAAAGAAGTCTCACTGTTGACAAAGGAGGACGCCACATTCGCCACCAATACAAATAGATGGGTATTAGACAGTGGATCAACGGCTCATATGTGTGGAAATTCTGCAAAGTTTTTACAAATGAAAGAAACTCCACACCGACGATTAAATTTAGCTAGTAACGCGAGTGCATCCATAAACGGTTGTGGTTCAATGAAACTTTGTTTGCAAAATAATAACAAACCAAGAAGAGTAAATTTAAACGACGTTTTGTACGTTCCTGAATTAAGAACCGATTTATTTTCTGTAAGTAAAATAACGGAAAATGGATACAACGTAACTTTCAACTACGATGGTGCCAAAATTCGAGACGCGAAAGGACACATTATCCTGAGTGCCGAAAGAAAAGACGGTCTCTATTTCATAAAGGAAAGTTCTGTTACAGCTAATACGGTCTATGCGCGAAAACCAAGCGAATCATTAAAACTATGGCACGCTCGTCTTGGACATGTAAATGAAAAGCATTTAAAATCGTTAATTACGCGCGAAATTATAAAATACAACCTGAATAAGAACGAAAGTGTAAATCCTTGTGAAACTTGTTTAAAAGGTAAAATAACTAAGTTACCATTTCCAAAATCGTCAAATCGATCTTCAAAACTTTTGGAGATAGTGCATACCGACGTATGCGGACCGATGCGAGTCAATTCAGTTGGGGGTGCGCGTTATTTCGTAACATTCATAGACGACTACAGTAGATGGTGCGAGGTTAGATTTCTAAAATGGAAAAGTGAAATCACCGAAGTATTTAAAGCATACAAATCGCTTGTCGAAAAACAAACGGGTGAAAAGATAAAAACAATTCAATCGGACAACGGTACCGAATATTGTAATCGAGAATTCGAAACATTCTTGACCGAACGAAGAATAAAAAGACGTTTAACTACGACTTATACACCAGAGCAAAACGGCATGGCCGAACGTAAGAATCGTACTCTATGTGAAACAGCAAGATGTCTTATGATCAATTCCAATATTCCTCAAAGACTTTGGGCTGAAGCAATCTCAACTGCGAACTATGTGCGTAACCGATGTCCATCTAACGCTATCGACGGAAAAACCCCATTCGAACTGTGGACGTGTCATACACCAAAATTAAACCATTTGCGAATTTTCGGTTGCAAAGCAATGGCTCTCGATAAGAATCCTACAAAAGGAAAGTTCGAACCGCGTGGTCGCGAGTGTATTTTCGTCGGGTATTCCGATATTACAAAAGGTTACAGAGTCTACTTCCCCAAAGAACAAAAGGTAGAAATTACAAGAGATGTAATATTTATCGAAAACAGTTCATCCAACGAAAAATTCCATGACTTTATCGACGATGGTGTTTTATACGGTGAAAAGGCCGGTGATAAATCCGATCAGCGGACGTATATCGATATTGACACTGAATCACGTGAACCCGAAGAAGAGAATAAAGAATCAAGTGCGGATGGAGAG
Organism: Agrilus mali; assembly: GCA_029378335.1. Classification (NCBI taxonomy): domain Eukaryota; kingdom Metazoa; phylum Arthropoda; class Insecta; order Coleoptera; family Buprestidae; genus Agrilus; species Agrilus mali. The sequence goes on from CM055662.1 coordinate 12,643,275, forward strand.
CGCGAAGCAGAACAATCCGATAATTCTGCGAATCAAGAACGAAGAGGTCCCGGACGACCACGAAGATTGCGAACCGGACGCCCAGGAAGACCATCTAAAATGCCGCCCAAAACTCAAATTCAAGATCACGACGAAGAAAGCAAAATTAATGAGAACGTCAGTAGTTACGCGAGTGTTTACGAAAACCTAAAATTTGCATGTGTTGCGGAAATCTCAATTTCAGAAGCTATAGAAGGACTAAACACCTCAGAATGGCGTGACGCAATAAAAGAAGAGTTTCGTAATCACTTAAAAAATAAAACCTGAAACATTGTTAATCGACCTACTAACAAGAATATCATCGATTGTAGAATGGTTCTGCGTAACAAATACAAAACAGATGGCAGCATTCAAAGAAGAAAAGCACGCCTAGTGGCGAGAGGTTTCAGTCAAAGACCTGGAATCGACTTTCGGGAGACATTCGCTCCAGTAGCGCGAATGGATTCAATTAGAGTGGTTACTGCCTTGTCAGTTCAACACAAGATGGAAATTCATCATCTCGATGTAACCACAGCCTATTTGAACGGCGAGATAACGGAAGAGATCTATATGGAGATACCTGACTTCTTAGAAGAAATGTTACCAGAGATGATTAGAGAGAGAAAATTCCATGAACAACATGAAGTTGCAGAAGAAATGCTAAAAGATTTACAGTTTGGAAATAAAGTCTGTAAGCTGAATAAAGCGATTTACGGCCTTAAGCAAGCCGGACGCCAGTGACATTTAAAACTTCGTAAAACTCTATTAGATCTAGGGTTAAATCAATTAAATGGTGACACTTGCGTTTACACAGCTAAAACTGAAAAGACATTAATAATAGTCGCCACTTACGTTGACGATCTTATCATTTCATCAAACGACATGAAATGGATTTCCAAAATTAAATGTGAATTGGGAAGAAAATTTGAAATTAAGGATCTTGGTAAAATAAACTATTGTCTAGGACTGGAATTTACTCAGAACAGTAAGGGAGTTTTTATTACTCAAGAAGGATATATAAAAAGCCTATTACGTAGATTTAAAATGGAGGAATGTAATTCCGTGGCCACTCCAGTCGATATATCCATGAAGCTTACCGATCCGAATATACCGCTATCAGAAAAAGATTATCCTTTTCGTGAATTGATAGGATGTCTGATGTATTTGTCCACATGTACTAGACCAGACATATCCTATGCCGTGAACTCACTGAGTCAATATAATAATAAATTTGGAAAAGAACATTGGATCGCAGCAAAATGAATCCTATGATACCTCAAGGGTACTGAAGAACTAGGCCTTATGTATACTCATGACAGTGAATCCATTGAAGGTTTCGTCGACGCTGATTGGGCCGGATGTATTAAGGACAGAAAGTCCTATACCGGTTATATCTTTAAACTGGCCAATGCTGCAGTAAATTGGTAATCAAGGAAACAACAAACAGTCGCCTTATCGTCGACAGAGGCAGAATATGCTCTTACAAATGCTACGAAAGAAGCAATACACATTCAGCACTTTCTAGATGAAATTTTGAAATCGCCTGTGGGAACAATCACTATTTATAACGACAATCAGGGATGTCAGGAACTTGCGAAAAATCCTATATTTCATTCACGTACAAAGCACATTGATGTGAGGCATCACTTCGTCAGGAATGCCGTCGAAGACGGATTAATAAATTTGAAGTACCTATCAACCAAGGAAATACCTGCGGACATCCTAACCAAGGGTCTATCTGGAGCTATTCATCGAGAGTGTCGGGAGAAGCTCGGTCTATGTAAACCTGATAGTGAGTAGCGTTCGTAAGTTTGAGGGAGAGTGTTGTGCGAACTCATTCGCGTTGAACAAACTTTCGGACGCGTGTGGTTCATTATTGATTTAAGTTTTTGGCCTACGTGAACCGCCTTCGGGGGTAGATCGATTTACTCCACATGGTCGCGTTACTTACCGCTAGAAACTAGCAGTGTGTCTTTAAAAGTATTCGCGAGCGCGTCATGTTATCTGTATGCCGATGTGTTTCTTATACAGTTCAAACAGACTATTAACTCTTATATCATTATTACAAACTAAGTTATTGTTAGGTTAACAAATAAATACCTTATATAAATTCAACCACATAAATCTCATTCCACTACCACAACTTTAACAAATAATACCTAAATATACTTTGCATAATTTTTATACAATATGAATATGATACGATCAATCTTAACCCACATATCAAACTCGCCCCATTTGTAAAATTTGTTCTACAGAAAAATCTGCCGAGCGAAATTAAAAACGGGGCGAGATTAACCTATCTTCAAGGCGACTAGTTTCATGCAATATCAGAGGGGGTATCAAACTCGCCCCATTCGGTGGGTAAGATTGATACGGCTTTTTAATTTCGTTTTCCCCGCTACCTATCCATATTTTTTACACGTACTATAAACAAGCGATTTCCACAATTTAGTCATAAGATATGTGCCTCTTAAAATTTGTAAAAAAAATTCTGGGCGTTTTTATTGCAAAAAAACAATTTGAAAACTATCAATCTCGCCCCACTTTACGGTACCATTTATATCACAACAATTCACTTATTTATATAACAATTTATTTATATCACTTTGTCTATTATCGGTTTTAATTCGCGCACTGATGCTTTCTTCAACTGACTGTTCCTCGGTCCAAAGATGATCACTATATATACACCTTTCGAACTTTCTAGACAGGAACTCGAAGAAATCCTGAGTATTCCCGAATGATGAGTAATAATTAGAAAGTCCTCGATTATTCCAGAATTGAACTTGTTACTTGTCGCCGGAGAATGATTTACATCTTGTAAGTTGATAACACGAAAAGTACCGTGTGCGGTGTCTACGCCGTAAGCATGTTAGCGATAACAAGTACATGCCACAAATTGTTATCGCACACACGTACTGTGTCACTGGTCGCTACAATATGCTCATTTCAATAATTTCGATGTATTTCCATTTGATTGTATCTGCACATTCACAGTTACATTCTATAAAAATATAATATATTTATAAATATGAATAGTTTAAATTAAAATGTACATTTACCTCTTCTTATTTATTTGCAGCAACTGTTGCCAGCTTTTCTGCTTGTATTGTTTTCGTGAAACTGTCATTAGCACATTCATCAATTACATTCGCCATTTCATCCACAGATTTCTTTAGTAGAGATGGGTTGATATTTGGTATATCCACACAAGAGAGGAAATCATTGAGTTTACGTGGTCCAATCCCAATATCATACACACCTAAATAATTAAAGTTAAAACAATAAATAATACAGTTATGTTATCACAATAATAATTATAATACTAAAACAATAACTTTAATACTTACTAACAACTACTTTCCCATTGACAAAATATTTATTCTTTCCACTTTCACTGTTGTAAGGTTTACAAGTATTAACTTTGTAGTGATTATTGCAAAGTCGACAAGCAACTATTAGAGTACTTGCTAAGCAATGATGCATCTCAGAAATGGTATCACGAAGAAACAGTCCAGTGTCACATTTTGGGCACCACAATTCTTCTGCAAGATCAACATTTCTACTACCTCTTAAAGTACTCATAAAAGTATCACGAGGACGTTTTCGCTTTGAACAGCTTTCTTTCAGGTTATCTAACCACCGTTTTTTTGAATTCGAAACAAATTTACCCTTTTTTTTTCGATAAATATGAGAACCAACACTTTTATCCGCACTATCAATACTATCCATGGCTGTCAAATATTGGAGGTTAGAAATTCGAATAGTTTAAACCAGTTTAAACTTTGGAGCATCAGAGCAACGTTGCCAGATTTACTTTCTACTAAAGAAGCAAGAGTCAACTTAAGTGTTGAATATTTTTATATATTTAATTAATCAATATTTCTTGGTAATTTTTTCATAAAATATAATTGCAATTAATAAAATACAATTCTGTATAAATTTTTTTGTATATTTGTAAGTTTAAAAATTAATTAGATGTACTGCGTAATTTGACTACATACTCATCCTTAAACACCAAAACACATCTACTTTACAAATGTTTCCGAACCTATATTTATAACATTTGACTTATGATTAAGGTTAGATGATGATGATGGTGATGCTGCTACTGACTTCTGCCAATATCTTATCAATTCAGGAGGAGGTTTAAGATTACCAAAACTGTCGAAATAATTAATGGTTTTATTCCTTTTTATGTAACAACAGAAATGTGTCCCGGGATTGATACTCTTGTCTAAATTAATTACAGCACTTTCATATCTTCTTGCCCCGCTAGATGGCAATGTATCTCTCATAAATACACCACGAAAATAAGGAATTTTTAATTCTTTTTCAAACTTAGCCATCTCATCATTGGTTAGATCTCGAGAGAGGAAAATCAATGGGACTTTTTTTTTTAATGTAACCCCATACCGGACTTGAAAGGTTTCAAGTAGAGACCACTCCCCTTTTTTTCCAAGAGATATAGCTTCCATTGTGTTATTATGACGTTTAGCTTCATCAAGTCGTTTTCTTGCCGATTTTGCATCATTAACCGCTCTAACAACATTTGTTACTCCTCTACTAAGTCCACCAATCGCAGATATTCCTGCTAGGATTGCCGGTATTAGCGGTAGAAATCCTCCAGTTTTAGGTATTGGAATGACTCGTGGTACTCTTAGTTTCTTTCGACCACCAGCTTCTTTTACATAACGTCCTGCTGCTTTAACAGCTTGCCTGGTTATGGTCTTCATATCATCATCATTGTTATTTAATTTTTTGATTGTGTCAGAAACTTTATTTACTATTGCTTTCCGGAATGCTTGTTTTTTTATTTTTCTCTTAATGGTCCTGCCCTTTCTATTCTTGTTTCTTTTCATATTTTCCATATAAAAACTGAATCGACGAAGCTTTTAGTTCTTGTAACTCCATAATAGAAATTATAAATAAAACTCAACGTTTAAAGTCACAAAATTATCATCGAAATTATGAGAATTCTGTATTAAGTGTTCGGCATAAGTAGAATGAACCGTACTCTTTATAAAGATTTTTTTGGTGTTCATTTAATCTATCTAAAAAGGATCTCCCCGTTTGACCTATGTATGATTTATTGCAAGTGACACAATTTAGTCTATAAACACCTGATTTAGAATATTTGTTACTTGGGTCTTTATTATTTAATAATATGTTACCTAAATAATTGTTAGTTTTAAAGGAAATTAAAGAATTTGTAAATTTAGAAATATGTTTTCCTATGTTGACAGAAACATTTCCCACATAAGTAAGAGAATTATAAACCTGGTTTTTTTTGCTGTTATAAAAAGTTCCGAGTTTTTTGTGCTAATTTTTTATTTAATAAATTCATTAACAGAGAATGATGATAGCCATTATTAATGGCTATTAGACAAATTCTATTAATTTCTTTTAAAATTATCTGTGGACAATGGTAGAGTAATGAGTCTATGCAGGCTAGAATGGAAGACTGCTTATTTGTACGAAACAGGATTAAATGAGTTAGAATTAATTATTGTGTCCGTATGTGATTGTTTATGATAAATAGCAAAACTATGTTTATTGTCAATATTGCATACAGTTAAATCTAGAAAATTAGTTGATTTATTCTCTTCTATTTCCATGATAAATTTAATTTTGGGATGTAATTGATTTAAAAAATTGAAAAATAATCGAACGAAAATTGCAATTTTGACGTTTCCTTCCACGGCCCACTGAGAGATGGACATACAAACATCCATACTGCAGAACATTATTATATATGATTATAACACATAACTTATCCTTAAACTATGAAAACTTAACACTTACTTCTAATTTGTATTTTAACATTTACTCGGCAATAGCCTCAACCTACACATATTGTAAAAGACGTCACAGGGTTAAAAACGAGTAGATATAAAAATTAAATAAATAAATAAAAAGACATATAGGTTTCACATACAACGTATTAATATACTTACTTAGCTAAAACAGGTTTTTATTCATGGGTCTATGTTATCCCTGGTTCTCTCTTTTGTCACCTTTGTGTGTATTATTATTTCAATAGTTTTACTTATTTCTGGCCATCTTCCTTCTCTGATGTGTTTGTTATAATTGTCCGGTGTTAGGGGTTCTCCTATCTTCTTTTCTAATTCCATCATTTCCACCGCCCAGGCCTCACATGTCAGGACGTGCTCCGCCGTATCTCTGTTAAGGAAACATTGCGGGCATGCATCGCATTCCACAATGTCTCTCTTCCAGAGGCAGGCGTTGAAGCATCCGTGACCCGTGAGGAACTGGGCCGTATAATGATTTATACCGGTTTTAACCGTCTTTCCCCATTCTACCGGATCTGGAATCAGTCTGTGTGTCCATCTTCCATTGGAACTCTGATTCCATCTTCTCTTCCACCTTCTGTTTCTTCTTTTCCTACATTTTTGTTTTTCTGTCTTCCCTTTCCCATACGCTTCCATTCTTTCCTTGATAATTAAGTCAAGTGGACATATTCTTGTTATTGCTGACAATGCGTCTGTGGACGTCGTTCGATATGCGTTTATCGCTTGCAGCAGGAGGCATCTTTGGGTGGCCAGTACTTTCTTCTTATAGCTCTCTTTTTGTACGATCTCAGCCCATGCCGGGGCAGCGTAAGTAACTATAGAGTGCGGTACCTGCTTCCACCGGCATCAGGCGTTTCAAGTTGTTGGCCATAGTTTTTCCCTTCTCTAAAATATCCTGTAAATGTACATGCCATCTCATATTTCTGGCCACCCTCACTCCCAAATACTTCACGTTCTCTTTACTTGCAATTGTAGTGCCCATTATTTTACTTTTGATGTTTTTTTTATTTTCTGCCAGCGATAATCACCATTTCTGTCTTTTCTTTTGCGAGTTCTAGTGACTCTTCCTTCATCCACTCTTCTATGCCCCTTGTCGGCGTTTGTATGTTTCTTTTTAATTGTTCTTTGTTTTTCCCCGTTGTTACCATTGCCAGGTCGTCGGCATAAGCGATGGTTGTGGTGGCAGGAAGGTCTAATTCTAACACCCCGTCATATACCACGTTCCACAGAGTTGGTCCTAGTAGCGAACCCTGGGGAACTCCCATTCCTAGTGGAATCTCCCGGTGTGGTATATGAATTTGTCTATCTCTGAAATAGTCTTTAATTATCTCAACGAGATAATCTGGGGTATTCTTCCTTTTTAGGGATGCAATAACATCCTTCCATGTAACGGTATTAAACGCGTTTTTAACATCAAACGTGATTAAAACTGCTTCTCTTCTGTGTCTATAGGTTATTTTATTGATATTGTCCACTATATTTTTAACTTTCAGTATGGCATCCACCGTGCTACGCCCTCTGATGAAGCCATACTGTCTTTGGGAGAGCTTAATTGTGTTCCTCAACAATTTTGGTCGATGCAGGCCTCATAGACCTTGCTGATACCTGCAAGTTAACAAATGGGTCTGTATTTACCTGTGTGTAGTCCCTTTGGAATAAGAACCACTCTTGATGCTTTCCAGTGTTTGGGGAAGGTTAAGTTCTTCATTAATACGTTCAGGACTTTCCCAATCTCTTCCGGGTAGTCAGCGATCAATCTTTTAATGCACTCCGGTGCTACTACATCCGGTCCCGGCGCCTTCCCCGTCCTTATTCTCTTACTCGCCTTCTCTAGTTCCTGCAATTCTAGTTGGTTAATTACATGCGTACTTACCTTTTCTTTTCTTAATGTAGGAATATTGTGGGCTAAGAACAGTTCTTCCATTGCTTTGTTGCAATCCTCTTCGTCGAGTTTGGGAAGGGGCGGTTTAATCTTATTAACCACTATCTTATAAGCGTTTCCCCATATATCATTCTCGAGGTCTTTAAGTAGTTCTTCCCATTTCCTTTTCTTGGATTTGTTAATGCTTTTTCTAAGTTCCTTCCTTTTTGCCTGTTTAAGTTTTCAAGCTCTTCTATTTCACTCTCTGCCCTGTTTCTACTATTTATCTTCTTTCTTCTTCTTATTATCTTTCTCTTGATGGCCGTACATTCCTCTCTTATTAATTTAATTTCTTCCGTCCACCAATATTTCTACTTTCTTGTCTTTCTCTCGCCTACTAACTTTTTCCTAGGGTATGCGTGATCACAGGATTCTTCAATCATTTTTTGTAGTTCCTCTACATCTACTATTTTGTTGTTTCGCTGCCTGAAAACCCTCAGAGAAGATACTCAATTTGCCTTTTCCTGTGTTCCATCCCGCCATGCTCTGGATCTTCTGATTTGTAATGTTTTTCCCTTTTCCCTTTGTTATTCGTACCTCTATGTAGTTGTGATCGCTTAAGGACTCAATTTCAAGTACTTCCCAATTTATCTTACTTCTACGGTACATCTTTTGATCACACAGTGTTATGTCTAAGTAGGACATGCTATTTCCCCTTTGGAACGTGGGTATATTTCCCTCGTTTAATATTTTGGTGTCCAGCGAGGAGACCAATTCCTCCATCATTCCTCCCCTTTTATCTGTTTTCCCTTCTCCCCATAACGTTGATTTGCTATTCAGTTCTCCAGCAATTATTAGGGGTCCTTTTGTTCTACGAATTTGTTTTTTTTATTGTTGTTGAAGGAATTCTCTGAATTCAACTATTGTTCTGTTTGGGGAGAAGTATACCGCAAACAGCGTGGTCTCTTCAACCTTCCCCCATAAAAACCCTCTACCCCTTCCAGTTCCCTTTGTTTTCTTTTTTGATTACATTGCCACATCTACATCCTCGTCTTTGTGCCATTCTTCGCCCTCTGTTATCTTCCTGTTCGGTTCCGCTACGATAACCACCTCTACACCTCTCTCCACCGTTACCTGCTCCAGCATTGCATGGGCGGCCCTACGTCTGTTCGTGTTTACCTGTAAAATAATCATTATTATATTATGTTTCTACCTACCTTTATCTTTCCCGTTCCTGTTCCTTTTCTTTCTTCTTTCATTTTCCACACCAACTCCCTGTATACGGGACACGTCATGCTGTCAGCTCTATGTTACCCGGACTGGCAGTTGTAACATTTGGTGTTATTTTTATAGCTGTTAGCCTCGTGCGTGCTCTCCCTGCACCTTAAACATTTTTTCCTTATTATTCTATCACTATTACAGGCATTTTCTCTATGGCCAGAGCTCTGACACCTGTAGCACTTTACTGGAAAGAGCCCTTCTTCTATTCCATATGTAATGACACATGTCCAGGACCTACTTCTTTTATTATTGATTCCTCCACTTCCTCTCTTTTCATTGTGTAGTCTATATCTTTTACCGTGATACTAAAGCAGGACACGCACTGAATCGACTCGGCTCGACTCGACACGTATCCGCACGGTTCGACACGGCTGTTTAACAGCTCAGAACGTTTCCGGCAGCCGAATAGTGCGAAATCAGTGTCGTCGTTTTATTATAGATTCTTCATCAGACTCTGAAGAAGATGTCATGATAGCATTAGCATGTAATGAAATAGAAAAACGAACACCGAGGTTCTGTATTCATGAAATAAATCTAAAAAGAGAAACATACGGAGAATTTTACCATTTATTTCCCGATTTACTTGACGATGAAGAAAAATTTTTTAAATACTTCAGAATGTCTAAAGAAAAGTTTTATGAACTTGTACATTTATTAGACCTGAAAAAACAAGACACTAATTTTAGAAAGGCAATACCACCTGAGGAACGCTTAGCTGTTACACTTAAGTAAGTATACTTTATTATCTAGTGTTGATGTTTTCATACAACTTAAAACTGAAACATTATTTATTTTGTAAATGAATATTTTAACAAAACTATTACTTGGGTTGTGAAATTATTAATAGTTTGTTTTAAAAAAAAAATTAATTAACATGAAATATTAAAAAGAAAACGTGCTCGGGCGCCACTTTGTCAAACAAAGAAAAGAATAAATGAAACGACAACTTTCTTGGGCACCGGGTAGTGCATCGGTGGTTCCTGCAGAATCCTGAAGCTTTAGAGAGCTCGAAGCTCTCTTAAAAAAAACAAATAAAACTTGAAGAGTATATTAATAGTAAAAAATTACACACAACAAAAACAACAAAACTTACAATAACACATGTAGCCCACCAAAAAGAAAGGTTCCCTGCTCCAATGTAGGGACTGGAAGCTGGTTTCAGGGTATAATCGGGGACTTCTCGTGCAGTGTTGTGAGGCAAGAGGATATCAGCGAAATAGCTTCATGGACCAACCTTTTAATCTTCAGGGGGCCGCCTGCAGGAATTTATCGGCTTCTAACAGGTTATTGAGATTAGTTGGAAACCAGAGCTTTGTCTATTTGCCTTTATAAAATAGTTTTCAGGATGTCTTCACCCCTACCCTTTAATTCCAGCCCCCTAATCCAACCCGAACCTATTCTAAGAAAATTTCAATGGGCTGACAAATAAGGGCACAAATAAAAGTGCTGATAAATTTCCTAAAACTAAAAAATATTAATCAAATGTTAAAAAGTTGTTCGCATTGAAGATGCTTAAAAAAACGGATAAAAAGGGAGGAGTAGGGGTGTCTGTCGTTAAACCAACATGCACTCAAGATACACCCCAGATACCATAAAAAATTTTGACTATTAAAAATATATAAATTAAAAAGTGAGAAAAATTAATTAAATGAAGAAATTTAAAAATTGGCCACAAAGGCCCAAAAGATTACAAATATACTGTTAGATAATTAAAAAAGAGACCACGTGGTACTAAGGAAAATTCCGTAAAAATTAATCAAAGTTACATCAAAAATAAATATTGAGTGAATAGCAAAAAAAAAGATTTTAAAAGAAATAATTAATTTGAATGAATTTTACATGAACTATTAAAATGCAAAGGTAAGTGGATCAAAAAAACTCTCACGCAAAACCAAGCACAGAACACCAAGAGAAAAACACACACACCCGTCACGTCAGTGTTGAGGATCAAGGAGAAAAAGCTAGAGCACCGACCGGAAAATTTCATCGATCGCCTAGTCCTGCGCGAATGTTGTTAGCCTTGATGATAAGACGGAAGGTCGATCAACATTAAGAAATAATCAACAAAACTGAACCAAGACAAACACAAACTGAATCGAAATAAATAAAACTTCAGTTACGGGATTTTTCATAGAAAAAAAACGTTACAAACCCCTATTACCAGGAAAAGGAGGGCTGACAGCCAGCCTACCAGAAATCAAAAACGGAAAACATAATAAAGGTACGAGAGCTAGGAAAGGGAACCAAAAATCTAATACGAATCTAATCCAAAACAATCGAGGAACTTAAACTCAAACAGATAATTACTAAATATAAAAAATGGAGGCTAATTGCCTAACTAAACGAAAATTATTGGTCAATTCGACCAGACAATGCTACTGCATTGGAAAACGAAAACTAAAACTTTATTTAATATGCATAGCACTTATAATCAAGCGCCCAAGGCAAACGAAAATAAATTAAAAAGAACGGCATTCAATTTTCTGCACTTACTATGTAAGCGCCTATAGCAGACGTAAAGGGTAATCGTAGTCAACGCACGAAATAATTTTTGCACTCGGCAAATTGGGTACCATACCCTGGCAAACAAACTCAAGAGATTAATCACCTCTAAATCACATTACGAAAATCACATAGGCAAATCTTATGTGCAAACAGCACTCTCAAAACTTCGCTTTCCCACCACAAAAAATCGCAATATACACCGCATCTAAAATGCAAAACTCAGAAACACCAGAAATAGGCCTACAGCCCAACACTGCATCTAAAATGCAAAATTCTGAAACATCAGGAATAGGCCCACAGCCCAACACTGCATCTAAAATGCAAAACTCATAATCGCCAAAGACAGGCCCAAAGCCCAAAACTGCATCTAAAATGCAAAACGCAAAGCCATCAACAAAAGGCCTAAAGCCCAAAACTGCATCTAAAATGCAAAACTCAAACACTAAGGCCTAAAGCCCTAAACCGCATCTAAAATGCAATACTCAAACACTAACAATAGGCCTAAAGCCCTAAACACTATATCAGGACTCAAACCTGAATGCGCAGATTCCCCATCCGGAAACCATAGCACTCACTATTGAGCAATAACCAAACTGCAACTAAACGCTGCACCGCATCATATGCAAAACCAACACGCACAGAAATATGCATCAAAAATGCACAACTGCATCAAAACTGCACTCAAACATGCGTAATGCACAACTGCATAAGAAACCACCCTGCATTGGGAAAATGCATCTAAACTGCACCAATAGTGTGCAACAACAAATCAACTGCACCAAAACAAATGCAAAAATCTAAACTGCACTAAAACAAGTGCAAAAAAAACTAAACTGCACCAAAATAAGTGCATGAATATAAACTGCACCTAATCAAAAGCACAACCGATTACTCAATAATCGAAAACTGCAGCTATCTGCAAGTCAAAATGCAATACCAAATCACATCGCATAAACATCGCACTTATAGAGCAACTAGCTCAAATAAAAGGTAACAACCATCAAAAATCAAAATCAGTAAACTAAACTCAAAGGCATGTGCATCGAGCACCAACAAAAAACGAAAAAATCACTTGAAAGTGAAAATAAAATTCAAAAACATAAATCAACATTCCTAGCTGTAAAAAATGCATTCTAAGCTAGAATGAAACATAACGGAAGAACTATCCCGACTTAAGTCGAAAACTTTCCTACTCGGGAATAAAACGAAACTTAATCAAAAATAGAATTCATTGAATTCTTTTAAAAACGAAAAAAAATTAATTGGTTAAAAGCCATACGTAAAATAAGGGTGGCTTGCATGAGCCAAAAGAGGACAATAGTAGAGCTACAAAGGGGACAGTAAAAAGAAAACAACAACAAAAGGGGACGGCCAAAATAAATTCAGAAAAATTTTTCTTTTATTCCAGTATGCAGTCAGGTACTACATGACTGAAAAGGGACGGTAAGACCCCACGGGAACCTAAGCAAGAAAGAAAGAAAGACCTGAAAAACTGATATCCATTTCCTACGAAATGCCAAATAACAGTAAAAAAGTGTACAGTTGGGGTTCCAGCCCGAAGTAAAATGACCTGAAAGTATTAGGATTGAGGAGGCGAAAAACGAAAGTGAAACGTAGTAAATTCCAGAGGTGAACTTGGGAAATGAAGCCAGGAATTGTTATAGGCAAATTATAAATCGAAAAATATGATAATGAATACGAAAGGAAGTAAGATACGCATACACAAGGGAAACTCTCTTCGAAGGGGAGACAGAACCTCATTCACTCTGGTTGTGAGCCCGATTACCCCTAAGGCACGCATACGCTACGAACCCAAAACCTTTGGCCGATTCATGCCCCTAATAAAAAACTCGCGATGGGGTTGTCCCATGCACTCACAGATGCACTACCAAAGGAAAGCACGAGAAAAGGTAAAAATGACTGAAATCATGTTGGAGACAAAGGGTTGGAATTTACTCACATGCATGAAGCAAACAAGAGTCTAAAAAGGGAACAGAGGGACTCCTGACCAACATCATACATGTAGTGAGAGCTGATAGCACCCCTCACTCAAGGTGTGAGAATCGAAGAAGAAAGAGATAGAACAACAGTCCTTGGCACTGACATAACTAAGGTATGAAAACAAACACGAAGAAAGAGATTTATTGGATCGTGAGCTACAGCGACGTCTGGATCAGCAGATTTAACCGAACAAGTCTCGTTATCTGAACGAAAATGAATGTACCAAAAATTGTCCAGAAAATTTGAAAATCCCAAGTTTCCTAAACCAGCATTATTCCCTAATACAGGAACATCATTCCTCTGGAACCTGAAGCAGAAATTAAACGTGGAGTAGACACGACTTTAACCAATAAAGAAGAATTAACAGGAAGTATAAGTGATGACGTATCAGTTAGTCGACTATTTAATATACTAATAGACAAAAAAGGTAGTGAGCATTTGAATTACAAACTTTAGTTAACGTAATCTTTTTGAAATGCAACTCAGCATGTAAAATACTCAAATTAAGAAATAACTTGCCAATTTTACTTGGCTTCAATTTACATGAAAAAAATCTCTTGGCTCTCTTTTCTAAGTAATTGTACATAATTTCAAAAACAAATAAATTTAACAGAAGTTAACTCAATTAAAGTATGATTTTGTATGGTATCTCTAATCACTTACATACTGCAGGAATTCATCAAACTCACGATAAACATCCAAGTTTTCCAAGTCACTCACTGTAATTTCGTCTAATACGTCATCATCAGGAAGGATAAGTCAATCACCAGAGGATTAATAGAGAATACATCCATAATGCAAAACAAGTACCTAAAATTTTACACAAGTTTGAAACTGTACAAACAAATTTGAAAGATATAAGATAAGTAAACAGACAAATGTTTTCAAACTGTTACAAAAGTAATCAAAGATAAATTACACAAAGTTAAATGCAGTAAATGCAAAAATAATGTACAAAATATAAATTTAATCACAAAAAAATTTTTGTTTACCAGTTACAATAAATACAAGAAAAAATTGCAATCAGGATTCTTCAGGTCCCTGCTCGTGCCGCGCCAATTTAACAAAACTATTACTTGGGTTGTGAAATTATTAATAGTTTGTTTTAAAAAAAAAATTAATTAACATGAAATATTAAAAAGAAAACGTGCTCGGGCGCCACTTTGTCAAACAAAGAAAAGAATAAATGAAACGACAACTTTCTTGGGCACCGGGTAGTGCATCGGTGGTTCCTGCAGAATCCTGAAGCTTTAGAGAGCTCGAAGCTCTCTTAAAAAAAACAAATAAAACTTGAAGAGTATATTAATAGTAAAAAATTACACACAACAAAAACAACAAAACTTACAATAACACATGTAGCCCACCAAAAAGAAAGGTTCCCTGCTCCAATGTAGGGACTGGAAGCTGGTTTCAGGGTATAATATGGGGCTTCTCGTGCAGTGTTGTGAGGCAAGAGGATATCAGCGAAATAGCTTCATGGACCAACCTTTTAATCTTCAGGGGGCCGCCTGCAGGAATTTATCGGCTTCTAACAGGTTATTGAGATTAGTTGGAAACCAGAGCTTTGTCTATTTGCCTTTATAAAATAGTTTTCAGGATGTCTTCACCCCTACCCTTTAATTCCAGCCCCCTAATCCAACCCGAACCTATTCTAAGAAAATTTCAATGGGCTGACAAATAAGGGCACAAATAAAAGTGCTGATAAATTTCCTAAAACTAAAAAATATTAATCAAATGTTAAAAAGTTGTTCGCATTGAAGATGCTTAAAAAAACGGATAAAAAGGGAGGAGTAGGGGTGTCTGTCGTTAAACCAACATGCACTCAAGATACACCCCAGATACCATAAAAAATTTTGACTATTAAAAATATATAAATTAAAAAGTGAGAAAAATTAATTAAATGAAGAAATTTAAAAATTGGCCACAAAGGCCCAAAAGATTACAAATATACTGTTAGATAATTAAAAAAGAGACCACGTGGTACTAAGGAAAATTCCGTAAAAATTAATCAAAGTTACATCAAAAATAAATATTGAGTGAATAGCAAAAAAAAAGATTTTAAAAGAAATAATTAATTTGAATGAATTTTACATGAACTATTAAAATGCAAAGGTAAGTGGATCAAAAAAACTCTCACGCAAAACCAAGCACAGAACACCAAGAGAAAAACACACACACCCGTCACGTCAGTGTCGAGGATCAAGGAGAAAAAGCTCGAGCACCGACCGGAAAATTTCATCGATCCCTCCATCGATCGCCTAGTCCTGCGCGAATGTTGTTAGCCTTGATGATAAGACGGAAGGTCGATCAACATTAAGAAATAATCAACAAAACTGAACCAAGACAAACACAAACTGAATCGAAATAAATAAAACTTCAGTAACGGGATTTTTCATAGAAAAAAAAACGTTACAATATAACATTAAAATAGATACAATTTATGTTTTACATATGATGGTATGTTGTAGTATGAATGTTATTATCTGGAGAACAATTGTACATTTCATTTTGAGGAGATACTAAGGTTGGTGATTGTCCATAGGCTGATGAATGATTTACGTTTTGCTGTGGCCGAAATGATTGAGGTAGTGAAGCTTGTCCTACTTGCTGCTGAAAGTTCGTATTATCCGAGGTTAACTGCTGTTGGCCCATTAAATTCTTCAGTTCATATTCCGACACCAGATTGTGTATCTTCGATTTTATCTCAATTTGAAGATATGGTGTAAATGTTCTTACCGTTTCCTGCATAGCGTCAAAAAACTTCTGCAAGTGATCCTCCTTTCTTGCTTTTTTGTGGCCTGCTTTTTTTCAAAGAAGTTTTGAAGAACTTGTGCCATTTGAGTGTTTTGTTGGCGTTTACTTTGTGTGGAAGGAAAGGGGGCCGAATATGTTGATATCGGACTATTCCTAGATACAGGACGAGAAGGTTCTGATTGCTGTATGCTGGTACTTTCGTTACTTTCCTCTTCTAATGAAACTGAGGGGGTTTCGTCTAAGAGACTGTTACTTTCATGAAGGTTGGATTTTTGATCTCTTTCTTTATAAAAGGGAATCATAAAAGCCATGATTTCTTCATACTTCCACTTTTTTGTAACCATATTTGCTTGACCACTTCTTGTTTTTCTAAGTTTAAGTGCTTTACGAAAACTGTCTCGGAAAGATGTCCAACTTTTCTTGCAATCTGCAACTAAAATAAGTGTTTCTAGGTGAGTTGTCAAAATTATTGCTAATCTCTTATTCAGATTTCTCGGCTATGGCGACTCTTTTTCAACAATATCGTTTAGCTACCGATTAGGGGAAACGACAGTGAGGCAAATTATTTACGACACTTGTGACAAAATATGGACAACATTATCACCTTTGGTAATGCCTACTCCCTCATTGGAGCAATGAAAAAAAGTCGAGGAAGGATTTTGCGCAAAATGGAATTACCCTAATTGTATTGGAGCTCTCGACGGCAAGCATATTGTCTTTGAAAAGCCACCAAATTCAGGATCGCTATTTTACAATTACAAAAAGGAATTTAGTATAGTATTACTGGTGTTAGTGGATGCAGATTATCGATTTATTACAGTTGATGTAGGTGCATACGGACGCAATAGTGATAGAGGCATCTTCAGTTCGTCAAAGTTAGGAAAGAAGTTACCCGCCAGAAAGTTAAATTTACCAGAAAATAAGCCTTTACCACGTACAGGTATAGTTTTACCTCACGTGATTGTAGCAGATGAGGCTTTTCCATTATTACCAAACTTAATGAGACCATACCCAGGATCACAGACTCATGATAATGAAGCAAATAAGATATATAATTATTGTCATAGTAGAGCTAGGCGCATAAGCGAAAATGCCTTTGGAAAAATTTCGTATATTTTTTAAAAAAATCAATATTTCACCAGACCATCTTGATATAATTACTTTGGCATGTACAGCTTTGCATAATTATTTAAGAAATGATTCTTGTGCTTGGCAACCTGGAGAACTTGAAGCTGAAGAAACTCCTGAAGGTCTCGTAAATCTTATACATATCGGTGGTAATTTTCAGAGAGAAGCTGTAAACGTTCGAGAACAATTTAAACAGTACTTTGTGTTCAACCTAGGTAGTGTACCATGGCAGCTTCAAAGGGTTCGTGCAGGGAGAAATAATGTGCCCTAAGAGCAATAGTTTTCATATGTTTATGTTTTATGTACCTCTATTTTAGATGCTGCAATAAAAGTACTTACCAGAATATCCTACGTTTTTCGCTATTTCTTTCCAAGCGTTCTCTTTTCGCGTTGTATCCTGGTAAAATTTGTGTTCTGGGTCATACAGAATACTATGTTCACGTACATTTTCAATTAATAACTCCTCGACTTCAGACATAATGTATTTTTTGACAGCGCACGCCACTGAAAACACTGAAAATAGCAACTTCAACGTTCAAACGCTTAATGTTGTCTATCGGCTATCGGCAATTTTTGCCTCTTCCAGCGTACCGTTCTGAAGCCGACCGAAGCCGGCCGTTCATAGCGTAACCGAACCGAAGCAGTGCGCGGATGTCTATTTAAATGTGTATATTGCAAAACCATCAGTGCTGCGGTGCCGTGTCGAGCCGAGCCGAGTCGATTCAGTGCGCGTCCTGCTTAATCCTACTTACCTTTCTACTGGCTGCCTTTTCATTTCCTAACACCCTGTTTATTTCTTTTACCAGTACCTCATCCGCTCCAGTCTTCTTTGCCGTGGCCCTTATAGCCAGACCTCCTGTAGTCGGCCTTCTCACGCTTTTTACCTCAGCCCCTATTTTGTTAATATCTATTTCTTTACTTAATTTTTTTAATATATTGGCGTATGATGCATTGTTTTCGCCATCTATTCCTTGTATATATATTGTTGATGTTTGAGGTTTTCTTCTTTTCATCTCCCATCTTTCTTTTCTTCCCTCTATTCTTTCCTCTCCCTTAGTTTCCTTGACGTATACCGTTAGGTTCCTATTCCTCCCAATATATTCTAGCATTCTTCTTCCTCTGCGCCAGTTATCCACCCCTGTCATCTCCACTTCAATCTCCGTTACCCCTTCCCTTTCCAAAATATCCCAGGCTGTACAAACTTTTTCGTAACAGCTTTCATCAAATGTTTCAATGGTCACGGCCATGCTCAGCCGCAGTTGTTAGTTTGTAGTGTTTTCCGTACCATTGTCTTTTACTATCGTTACCGTTCCGTGTTCTACGGTATACACTAATTCTGCTTTTTCGCTCCTCATTTGGACTGTGCAGCCTACCTCTCTTCTTCTTGGCCATCTTTCTGCGCATTCTTTCCGTGTGAGATTTTTCCTACCACTAACAAACTACTCATACTATCGTTGATTTCCCCTTCTGCCTCCTCTCTTTTACATGTATGAAAGCAGCCCTCCGGCCATACCTCTTCCTTATCTAGTTCCATGAATTCTTTGTAATTCTTTTGCCCTCGTTCTATCTTTTCATTTATTTCCCTTGTTTTGACTTCTTCTAATATGTCCTCATCCCCCACTTGCGTTCCCACCGATCTAAGTTCTTTTCCTATTCCACAGGTTTGTGTTTCGGAGTCTACCTTTTTTCGCTTCTCTTTTACCATCCGTCCTTCTCCCTCTATCCACTCCCTTATAGCAGTACTCTTTAGTTTTTTATTTATAAATTTCAGATCACTAGTTAGTTCTTTTATCTCTTTCTTCACATTTGTCGACGTTGCCATTATGGAAGAAATATTTCCTATCGTCTTGTCTAGCTTGTCGAAGTATTTCTTAATTTCAATCACAATTCCCTTTTCCGTTCTTTTAGAGGTGTTCTCCAGTGAGCTCTCCGATTCTTGGCTGTGTATGACTTTTTCTTTTGAACCCCAATTTCTCCTTCTTTGTAGTCTTTATGTCGATGGCGGTCCCCTACTCCGCCACCCTAGTTGAGCTGTACTTGGCTGATCCCCGCCTCGTGACGAACCGAAAATTCGATCCGTTTATAGAGAAGGGATCATTGCTGCCCCCCACCCGCGACAAGGTCTCACAGCTCCTCGGGGAGGAACGAAAACCTAACCTAACATTACCTAGCCTAACCTAAAAACTAACCTAACCTAACCTCATCTAACCTAACCTAACCTAACCTAACCTAACCTAACCTAACTTCAACTACACAAACGTGTTTCCAATAGAACTAGTTTCTCTGACTGTTTAGCCGTCAGTAACGCAAAATTAAAGGCAGTCAGCTTCGTTCCCCTCTTCTTCAGTAAACCTTCATTAGGGGACGCCCTTAAAAGGGCGGTTTCTTCGAGTAATCGCTTAGTTGAAGTGTCCGTACTCAGCAACTATAGCGTCGACAAGGCAGTTGAAAAGAAAAACTATTTTATAACGTTTTTGAGCAACTTCTTTATTTGACCTTTGCGGACCTTGAACGTCATGCGGATGGACTCAACTCGAAGAGTTGAGTCGAATGAAGTAGTCAGTGGCCCTCTAGCGATGGACCGCTAAGCCGAATGTCAGCCAAATACGTGATTATTTTAGCATGTCTCGACATAAAAACACTGATTGTTTCTATCTCTGTCAAACGTACACATGCATACCAAAACATCTGATTCGAGATAGTGCTAATTTATTAATTCTATTTAAACGGGATGATTTAAATTTGAAACATATATACAATGATCATGTTAATACTGATATGTCGTTTGATAAATTGACAGATATGTGTATAAATTGTTGGCAACGAAATAAGCATGGAGTACTGGTCATTGTTAAAGAAAATGATCTAAACAAGGGTCGTTACCGTTACAGATTTGATAAAAACATCATCATTACATCATAGTTCCCATTCTAAACCTAGGTGTGCTGTTGAAAACAATGTTAGCCAATAAGGATAAAGTAGTAAAGAAAAGACTTTAAAAGTTATCAAAAGCTGTTCGCGAAAAAAATTGAAGTCAGAACGTGAACAAGGGAACGAATCTATTAAACGAATTCTGAATCCAGTCATAGAACCGCTTTCTAAATTAGCTGCAGCTGATCAACAAATAATAGATGTTAAAAAAGAGGAACAATTATCTCCACCACCTATGAAGAACCAACAACAAGAGCAACAACAGCAACAACTTTCTCTTTCATATCTCCTACGAAGAATAAGAAGAAGAAGGAGAATGTTGGGAATCAGGAGCAAGAGGGACATGATGAAGAGGAGGACGAGGTTTTTGAAAATGTTGCTAGCGCATCAAGACCTATAACAACATCAATTGATTGGGAGAACCAACCTCTCGAAGAAATTCGTAAACGTTTTACAGATGTAGATAAAGAAGCTTTATTAGATTATTTCAACAGTATCCTCCATTAGCTAGAGGATATATAGAGGGACCTTTACAAGACCATCTTAATGAATATGATACTACATATGGCATTAACTATAATCCTGTAGTTAATAAATGGAAGATGGGAGATAGTGAGATGGTAATAGATGATCAAAGCAATTTGACTATTAAAAATAAACCGTTTCGTGGAACACCTGGTTTATATGAATTAATATTCAAACCACAACCTGCTAGTTACAAACGAAACGATTTGAAAAATTATAAAGAGATATTGGCATTAACAAATGCTCATAGACGCAATTTTGGTCCAAATAAACAGATAAGAGGGAGCAGGTCATACAAATATATGGAAATAATACGACCGTTATTTGAAGAGAAAACTTTCACTCCTACACACCTAGATATAACGTTAATAAAAAACGAACTTATAATGAAAAACCAATCGAGTACGTCTACTTTGATGACGTCAATGAAATAGTTGACCGTTTAAGGTTACTTTTATCATCACAAGCAGCAGGAAATTATGCGGACACCAATAAAATAGTTTCAATTATTTCTGAATTGAGAGAGGCTGGGATAGTGGAATAGATGGATAGATAGATAGATTAAACCTTAATATTGTTTACATTTATAAATTAATCATCATTATGAGCGTTAACAAATTCGAACAATCAAAATACCTCGATTCTGAGGGAGGTGGAGGTGGAGGAGGAAGTGGAGGTAGTGTTGGAAGAATTATTAACAAACGATTCGGTTTTGTATTTACTGCGGAAGGTGATCTTGATATAGATAATTGTAAAATATGTCAAGTTAAATATCCCACCGATCCAGATGATGGTGTTAACAAAGCATTCGTTGAAAACATGTTGAAACTTGTTCATAACAAGATCGAGCTTGTTATTTCATCAATACCATCAATGATAGATTCTAAAATATCGATCAGAGTTGGTGTTCTAGAGACAAAAATGGAAGAACAAATTCGAATGGATTTTGAAAGGGAAAGTGATAATAACAAGATAAAATTTTTGAATACGTTAGATCAGCAGAAAAAAGAATTAGTGGATTATTTGAACGAAAAATTAGATAAATTGGATGATAAAATTCAACATATAGTCTTCTATCAAACGATTGAGGTGGTTAATGATTTTGATAAAAAATTAGTCAGTAGATGACAAATGTCAGAAAGTACCTAATAGATGAAATTGTTAAAAATATTAAACGGATATCAGCTCTGGTTGAACTCGTTACACCAACACCAACAACAGTGAAACCTGTACCGCATGATTAGGTTAAATTTTACCTAGTTGTATTATTTAACGTTTCGTATATTAAACAATTGTTCAGTATAATTTTTTATTATGGACGAGTTAAGAGGTGAAGTGCGCAATATTAACAGAGTATTAAAAAAATTAAAAGAAGAAGGTTATTCCTTAAATAGTCTATCTGCAGAGGAAATTCAAGTTCTCCCAAGACAGTACCTGTTGGGTCATATCAATTACTTAAATCGTTACTACGTATGGGATAATTTACCTAAATATTTAAAAGTGGATAAAGAATTCATACAGGAATATCCCTGCTTTGAACATTATATTGAACATTATAATAAAGGTTCACTTCACATTGATGGTTCTGTCCCACCGAGGAACCATTGTGCAGGATGTGTCATGTATAATTATAAGTAGTGCTATCAATTTTTTAGAATAAAAGAATTCAAGCAACATGTCAATGAGAAAGAAGAGTGTAGTGAATGAAATTCATCGACCTGTTAAATTTCAAACGTCGACGTGTAATTGTCAAAGGTTTAGCAGATTTATATCAAAGTGATTTAATTGAATTAAGAGAGTATGCCAAAGAGAACAATAATTACAAGTTTGGATTAATTGTTATAGATTGTTTCTCAAAACGTGCATGGATAAAGGCTATTAAAGATAAATCAGCAAATGAAGTTGTCAATGGTATGAAACAGATATTGGAAACGTTAGATTCCATTTCTAAAAATTTACAAACTGGACAACATGGTAAAGAGTATTATAATCATACATTTAAATCTTTAATGGAAAAATATAAAATTAACCATTATAGTAGTTATTCAGTTAAGAAAGCCTCCATTGTTGAGCGTGTAATTAGAACTATAAAAACAAAATTGTTTAAAGTATTACATTATAGAGGTTCATATCGATGGATAGATATAATTGATGATGTAGTTAATGAATATAATCCCACTGTACATAGAACAAAATGAAAAGTACATACTTGATACAGCGTACAGTCATATTAAATTGATATATGGAAAACCTACATTTCATTTTGATGGAATTGTACGAATAAGTAAAGCTAAACATATATTTTCAAAGTCTTATAAAGCCAATTGGACAACTGAACTATTTAAAGTAGCAAAAATTAATTACACCTACCCATATACATATTTGTTAGAAGAAATAAATGGTAACCCTATTGGTGGAGGTTTCTACACAGAGGATTACAAAAAACTAAATAAACAGATATTTATTTAATTGAAAAAGTACTAAAACGAAAAAATAATAACCTTTTCGTTAAATGGTTGGGATTTTCAGACAAATATTGTCGATGCCAGTTGGCGGCTAGTGGACTGTATTTTTTTTTTGTTTTAGGGTTTTGAAGATAAAATATCACTTCCTTTGATATATATCTGTATTAACATGATCAATCACAACTGGTTACAACTAATTATTAACATCAACTATTTAACAAACACATAACTTATATAACTTTATCTAGTAGACCGATGAACAAGAGCAAGCGAGCGTCTGATCTTTTTAGCGCTTCTTTCTCTGCAAAAAATCAATATGTGGTTGTGACTCATCATAGTGGTCAGATCAACCAACCTTTTCCTCTACCAACTATAGATGGCGTAAAAACTTTAAACCGCAACATCCTCCCCCCGCGCAAAAGTAACAGATTCAACACTTTCAGCTTGGGGTAAAGGACAAACCTTTGTTATTGGCCGGGTAAACACACCTTCTATTGTTTTTAGCCTAATTACTCTTACTTTATTGTCTGAACCAGGGAATAATTCTAATATTCTCGCTCGAGGCCAATTGAGTGGCGGTGTATTGTCTTCTTTCAAAAGAACAATATCCCCTACATTTAAATTTTCAGATGACTTAAACCATTTTGGGCGATTTTGCAAACGATTCAAATATTCAGTGCTTCAGCGTTTCCAAAATGTTTTCTGAAGCTTTGTGCAACGTTGCCAAAATGATAAACGATTTTTGTTTACACTTGAATAATCTTTTTCCGGATAGCACGTTAAACTGCTGCCTACTAAAAAGTGTCATGGAGTAAGACAATTTAAATCTGTGGGATCGTTCGACAAGCCACAATGAGGACGAGAGTTCAAGATCGCCTCTATTTGCGCGAGAACTGTACTCAGTTGTTCAAATGTAAGATGGGCGTTTCCTACTATACGTTTTATATGATATTTAGCGCTTTTGATTGCAGCTTCCCAAATTCCTCCCCAGTGAGGATTTCTAGGTGGAATGAACTTCCACTATATTTCATTATTTGCTAGGAAATTCTCAATTATTTCTATGTTTTGTTTAATTTTAAAAAATTCATGCAATTCCCTTAAGTGATTATTAGCCCCAACGAAGTTAGTAGCATTGTCACTATAAATAATGCAAGGATTACCTCGTCGTGCTATAAATCTTTTTCATGTTAATAAAAAAGCGTCCGTGGACAAACATGATACTGTAGCGACCAGTGACACAGTACGTGTGTGCGATAACAATTTGTGGCATGTACTTGTTATCGCTAACATGCTTACGGCGTAGACACCGCACACGGTACTTTTCGTGTTATCAACTTACAAGATGTAAGTCATTCTCCGGCGACAAGTGACAAGTTCAATTCTGGAATAATCGAGGACTTCCTAATTATTACTCATCATTCGGGAATACTTAGGATTTCTTCGAGTTCCTGTCTAGAAAGTTCGAAAGGTGTATATATAGTGATCATCTTTGGACCGAGGGACAGTTTGTTGAAGAAAGCATCAGTGCGCGAATTAAAACCGACAATAGACAAAGTGATATAAATAAATTGTTATATAAATAAGTGAATTGTTGTGATATAAATGGAAGTTCTAAGTTAGTGTTTAAGTGTCATAAATAATGTTAAATAAATAATTGTTTAAATAAATAATTTAACTAGAAATTTCGTTACAATTGGTGTTAGGTGTGGGGTCTGCGAATCGACCTCCGGAGAATTTTCTAGTGTAATAAAAATACAAAATAAATAAAAATGCCGAAAAAATTGTTCGAGTTGAAAGTCGCCGAATTGAAAAGCGAGACGAAGATACGTCTGGTACGAAGAATATCCTACAGAAGCGGCTCGAGGAGGCTTTAATACAAGAAGGTTTCGATCCCAGTACGTATGAATTCGAGGATGAACTGGAATAGAAATTAAATGAAAATTCAAAGAACCTGGAAGAAAAATTAAATGAAAATCTAAATGAAAAATTAAATAAGAATCTTGAAGAATTAAAGGAAAATTCAAAAGTCCTGGAAGAAAAATTAGAAAAATTCGAAGGAAATTTAGAAGAAAAACTGGGAAAATTCGAAGAACAACAAGAACAAATAAACAAAAAGCTGGGGACTTTCGACGAAAGATTGGCCCAACTGGAAGAAATGGTTCTGAATCCGGAAAAACGAGAGACCCGTCCCCAACCCGCGGAAAGGAGGCACAACGTGGTTGAGGGCAAAGAAATCCCCGACGTGAAAGTAGAACAGATCATCTCATCCAAATTACATATGAAGCTTCCTACGTTTGACGGAAAAACATCATGGACCACGTTTCTGACGCAATTCGAGGTGGCTGCAAAAGCCTACAAATGGACGTTAGAAGAGAGAGCTTCTTCACTTGCCCTTGCTCTGCGAGATGGTGCTGGCGAAATTTTGAACACGTTGCCACCGGAAGAATTACTAGACTACCATCGGCTAGTAAAAAGATTAGAAATGCGATACGGCCAAGCACATCTGGCGGCTGTGTACCATGTGCAGCTAAAGAACCGACGACAGAAGACAGGGGAAAATCTTCAGGAATACGAGGCAGACATCGCACGGTTGGTCCGGCTCGCCTATCCGGGTACGGCCGATGACACTGGAAAGATTGGCCGTCGACGCGTTTACTGACGGACTAAAGGACGACGAAATACAACAGCGACTTCGACTGGACCGGCCGAGGACTTTGGTAGACACATTGGCCCGTGCACTGGAATACGACGTCGTCAAACAGGCGTCACAACGACAATGTCGAGTGCGGGAATTAAAAGAGGAGTCAGCCGGTGGGGACGAAGATAAACTGGAAGAGATGGTACGTCGCATTATGACCAAAATAGAAAGGAAGCCCAGACAGAGCTGATAGCCTTTTTCTTACGGGACATATAAATGAGAAGCGGTGTTCGTTCCTATTGGATACCGGAGCAAGCAGGACTATTATACGAGCCAATGTGATGACTACAAGTAAGCTTCAACCGACCCAATGGAAGCTACGTACGGCCACCGGGGAAATGGTAAATAACCATGGTCAGAATCCGCATTGGAAAGACCTCCTTCCGACACTCCGTGCTTGTGGCTGAAATTGAAGACAACGTCATCCTGGGCTTGGACGTGCTTCGGAAATATGACTTTTGCCTGAGCTTCCAAAGAAAAGTCGTGACCTTAAACAGAGAAGAGTTCAAGTTAACTACTCAGGACACTGTAACATCTCAAGTCCGAAAGCTAGAAACAAGAACGGAAGACTCGCAACGCCTACCAGAAGCCTTGTCTAAATTGTGCCAGAAAGCAGGTGACAAATGTAATCCTCACCAACGCCATCAAATAAAAGGATTACTAAAAGAATACCAAGACGTCTTTGAAGTAGAAGGTGGCAAGAAGGGACGAACCAACGCCGTTCTGCACAAAATAAATACTGGCGAGGCCCAACCCATCCGTCAGCGACCCAGGAGACTACCACTGGCCAAGAGAGAAGAGGCTGAAAACATCATAAGTGAAATGCGAAGGGATGCAGTAATAGAACCTTCTACAAGCCCTTGGACATCGCCGGTAGTCTTTGTCAAGAAAAAGGATGGCTCGACACGCTTCTGTGTGGACTACCGCCAATTAAACAATGTTACGAAAAAAGACAGCTACCCCTTACCACGAATAGATGACACCCTGGATACACTGTGAGGGTCGACGATATTTTCCACCTTAGACCTCAAGAGCGGATACTGGCAAGTGGCTTTGGACCGGGATGCCAAAGAGAAGACAACGTTTTCCATTGAACGGGGCTGTGGCAGTTCAAGGTGATGCCGTTCGAGTTGTGCAACGCACCAGCCACCTTTGAGCGACTGATGGAAACAGTCTTGGTTGGCTTAATTGGAAAGACTTGCCTGGTATACCTCGACGACATCATCGTAGTCGGGAAGGACTTCAACGACCATCTGAAAAATTTGGAGGAAGTTTTCCGAAGACTTCGTGATGTCCACCTAAAACTGAGCCTAAGAAATGTCAGCTATTCCAAGAGACCGTCAACTACCTGGGGCATGTAGTATCCGGAGACGGCGTTTCAGTCGACCCACAGAAAATCAGGGCCTGCAAGAGTAGCCTGTACCTGCTGACGTCCATCAAGTCAGAAGCTTCCTTGGGCTCTGCACCTACTATAGACGTTTTGTTCCCGGATTTGCTAAAATTGCTAAGCCTCTGACTCGACTCACAGAAGAGGGTAGATCATTTTGTTGGGAGCAAGACTGCCAAGCTGCCTTTGAAGAACTAAAGAAAACCCTCTCGTCTACACCTGTATTGAGCTATCCCCTTCCAACTGGAAAGTTTGTCCTGGACACCGACGCTAGCAACATTGGAATTGGCGTGATGCTGTCACAAATACAGAATGGTGAAGAAAAAGTGATCGGCTACTTCAGCAGAACTCTATCCAAACCTGAACGGAACTACTGCGTAACCAGACGCGAATTGTTAGCCGTAGTAAAAGGTGTGGAGCATTTATACAAATACCTCTACGGTAGAAAGTTTTTGCTACGAACTGACCATGCCGCGTTGAAATGGCTGCTGAATTTTAAGAACCCCGAGGGCCAAGTAGCCAGATGGATAGAGAAGCTGCAAGAGTACGAATTTGACATAGAACACCGAGCGGGAAGTAGCCATAAAAACGCCGACGCCTTATCCAGAAGACCTTGCCCGGATAACTGTAAACACTGTCAACGCGTTGAGGAACATTAGGAGGTCAGGAGGATAACTATCCTGGACGAACAATGGCAGCCCGACAATATTAAGGCAGAACAACATTCCGACGCGCTCCTAAAAATGTTCCTGGATTGGAAGAAAGAAGGCAGAAGACCAACCTGGCAGGAAGTGGCTGCCAAATCAACAGAAGTAAAATCGTTGTGGGCTCAATTGGATTCTATTGAAGAAGAAGATGGTCTCCTGAAGCGCGTCGTTGAGAATCAAGATGGTACAGAAAGCAGACGTCAGCTGGTGATACCGAGAAGCTTAGTAAAAGAAGTTCTGCAGTGCCTCCATGACGACCCTTCGGGAGGACATTTTGGCGTAAAGAAGACCCTTGGCAAAGTGCGAGAACGATTTTACTGGGTCAACTGCAAGAAGGACGGACGTAGAAAATTGGTGCAGAAAGTGTACGACGTGCGCCGCCAGTAAGGGATCTCAGAAGCGACAGCGTGCTCCTATGCGGCAGTATAACGTCGGCAGCCCATTCGAGAGAATTGCAATCGATGTTGCCGGACCATTCCCAGAATCCGAAAATGGAAATAAGTACATCGTAGTGGCAATGGATTACTCCACGAAATGGGTTGAAGCGTACGCCCTTCCAAACCAGACGGCAACAACAGTGGCGGAAACGCTCGTGAAAGAGTTAATCAGCCGATTCGGAGCACCACTGGAGCTGCATTCCGACCAAGGACGAAATTTCGAGTCGGCCATATTTCAGGACATCTGTTAGATATTGGGCATTCACAAAACTCGTACTACAGCCCTACATCCCCAATCAGACGGCATGGTAGAACGAATGAACAGGACCATTAACAAGTACCTGTCCAAAATGGTCTCCAAGCATCAGCGAGACTGGGATCGTTATCTGCCATTGTTCCTTTTGGCAAACCGATCTTCCATACATGAAACCACTGGACAAACACCAGCCAAGGTACTGTTCGGTCGAGAGTTGCGACTAGCATGCGACTTAAAGTTCGGATGCAAACCTGGCGATGACGTGGCTGGAGAAGATTACGTCAGTGAACTCAGAAGAAGATTGGACGACATCCATGACGACATACGTTCCCATATGCAGATAGCCAGTGACCGGATGAAGGACGCATATGACATAAGGCCACTGATGGAGGATTCCATGAAGAAGATTTGGTGTGGCTTTATAATCCGAAGCGTCAAAGGGGTCTTTCGCCGAAGCTGCAACAAGATTGGGAAGGCCCGTATAAAGTCGTCAAACGAATCAACGACGTAATCTACCGAATTAGACGTACTCCCAATGGAAAACCAAGAGTAGTCCGCTTCAACCGACTGGCTCCATATGCTGGGGAAATCCACGAGGAAGCTCGAGTTAGAGTTGTGCAGATGCGATCGCCAGAGCTCCAGTACGAAGAATTTATGGCCGAACAGAGCTTACACCGTAAAGCCCAATTTGGAGTCACCACCGAAGTTCAGCAGGACTTATTCGCCGTCCCGAAGAAATACTCGCTGGCCCATTGTGTGGCAAGGAATTTGGCCATGAGCCGTGGGATTGCCACGGTCTTTCGGAAGAAGTTTGGGCGACTACCGATGTTACTCGACCAGGTCAAAGATGGAAGAAATGTATTGCAGTTACTCGATGGGACCCAATCCATCTTCTATCTAGTCACCAAAAGCAAGTCGTCGGAGAAGCCTACCTACCACCCCTTATGGGACTCCCTGATAGAACTAAGAGAGCAACTGCTGCACGCTAACATCCTGAAGCTAGCAATACCGAGGATCGGATGTGGACTCGATGGGCTGGATTGGAGGTTGTTCAGAAACATGCTGGAGGTTTTGTTCCGATACACTGGTATAGAAATCTTGGTGTGCGCCGGAAATCCACGACGATGACCGTCACCATTGAAGACCGTTGACTGCCATTTCCGCCTGACAACCGGATGCCGAAGCGGATCCACCTGCAAGTACCGGCATGATCCTCTGAAGGAACGGCAGAATGTGATCCGGGACGAATCACCCTTAACGAGGGGGTAGTGTAGCGACCAGTGACACAGTACGTGTGTGCGATAACAATTTGTGGCATGTACTTGTTATCGCTAACATGCTTACGGCGTAGACACCGCACACGGTACTTTTCGTGTTATCAACTTACAAGATGTAAGTCATTCTCCGGCGACAAGTGACAAGTTCGATTCTGGAATAATCGAGGACTTCCTAATTATTACTCATCATTCGGGAATACTCAGGATTTCTTCGAGTTCCTGTCTAGAAAGTTCGAAAGGTGTATATATAGTGATCATCTTTGGAGCGAGGGACAGTTAGTTGAAGAAAGCATCAGTGCGCGAATTAAAACCGACAATAGACAAAGTGATATAAATAAATTGTTATATAAATAAGTGAATTGTTGTGATATAAATGGAAGTTCTAAGTTAGTGTTTAAGTGTCATAAAAAAATCAATATGTGGTTGTGACTCATCATAGTGGTCAGATCAACCAACCTTTTCCTCTACCAACTATAGATGGCGTAAAAATTTTAATCCGCAACAAATATAACAGTTGAATTAAAACATCAGACGTTGTTTGAACATTTTTCTTTGTTTTAATTAGAATTACATTGTAGGTATATAAATATTATATTATATAATGTCAAGGTAATTTTCTGTAAATAAAAAAGGATTATATTAATATTACAGTAATTTCAATTAAATATAACTTTTTTTACTTACTCTTTCCACACCTATACGATTGAATTTCCGTTTTTCATGAAATAAACATATGGCACCCGCACCCCCAGGAATCCAAAAGGAGGTGATGGAGGATTTCCTGATGCCTCGAAAAATACCACAGGCTTATTCTAAAACACAAATATAGTTTATATATTAAAAGAAATCAAAACAATAATAAAAACTAAACCTACTTGTAAATTTGCAGGTATTACCCTTCTGAAGAAATTCACCTCCTCTTCGCAATGAGCATCGTCAGCACCGTTGTCCCCGTTGTCCATTGCTCAGTTTTGTATATTTTCTGTTGTTGTTTCTGTCTTGTTTTAGAGCTTTTATATATTTTTTTATCAATATTGGTTTGCTAATCAACCACAGGTACACCATTATCAGAACAATTTGATATACAGTTTAGTTGTATGCGGTTTTCATTCGAGTAAACATGAATTCTATAAATGCTTTATTAGTGTTATATACAGCATGTTCATTTAATTCAGCATCATTAACACTTTCTAATAGAGAAAATGATTTAAAAATTGTTATCAATTATCTGTATAAATTTGGTTATTTCAATGACATTATTGGTTCAATAACATTGTATGAGTTAAATAATTTAATAAAGAATGACAATAGTTCATTAATTGCGGCAGTACAAGCCTTTCAAATAGACAGCAATTTAAATTTTACCAATGAAGAGATAACGCAAGAAACGTTAAGATATATTAATAGACTTCGTTGTTGAATAACGAGTGAAATGGATCAAAAATACCCTAAATCTTATTACAAATGGCCTATTTAACATTAACATGGTACTTCAATAATGGAACCTATCGTGAAAAATTTATAACTATAGAGCACTTTCCTTGTGGTCAAACCATTCTAATATCTTTTTTAATATGAATCAAGAGAACGCAAATATTGTCATTAGTAAATATTCAAGAAAACATAATTACAGCGAAACACCTAATATGCAACAAATAAAATAATAATGTAACAAACAAAATTCCTTTTATTTTTAATTTGTATGCGTTTACCAAAAATAACAACATTAATAGATAAGAGACACAAAAAGAAAAAAAGAACAGGAAACCAAAAGTAAAAAAAAACAGGAAACCAAAAGTTAAAAAAAAAAGAAATTGAAAAATAACAAGAGGAAAATGAACATATGTTAAAGTATCAATATGTGTGTCTGTGTGTGTTGCAATATCACTCTGCACGAAAATTACCGCATCACTTAACATTTGCTTAATATCTTTCAAAAAAATAATGTAGGGCATACACAAATGTATCAAACTGGTTCACAGGCTTAAACTAGTGATAATGCAATATAGTAAGAAGTTCAGAGTCATCCTGAGTATGCATGGGTAAAAAAAAAGAAAAGATGTATATGAAAATTTAATCCAACGATTACATTACAAGTATGAACAACAATGTTTATTAGAATATTGGCTCTCAATACCTATGTAGTATGTCCCCCTCTTGCTCTTATAACAGCTTGCATTCTTCTTGGCATACTTTCAATAAGTTTTAACATATCCTTGATCGATATTGTTCCATATTACGTCCAACTCGTTTTGCAGCTCTTGAAGCGTTCTATGTCGAACTTCTTGTTATCGGATTGTTCGTCCCATATGATCCTCAACACGTGTTTGATGGGATTAAGGTCCGGGCTGCGTGCAGGCCAGTTCATACTGGCAATGTCAACATCTTGAAGGTAGCCGTTTACTATCCTAACCACGGGTGTTCGTGCATTATCGTCCATAAAAATGAAATTAATACCTACAAAGGGACCATATCTAATAACATGAAGTTCAAGAATGTCTCTTATGTATCGATCGGCTGTCAATCTTCCACTATTTACAGCCACTAGTTCTGTGCGCCCATGAAAAGAAATTCCTCCCCACACTATGATCGAGCCACCTCCAAAATTTTCTTTTTTTCGGACGTTACACTGAAAATAGCATTCGCCGGGCCTCCTGTACACCGGTATTCGTCTATCTGATGCATATAAGCAATAGCGCGATTCATCGGTAAAGAGCACATTGGACCATTCCTCAATGCCCCAGTCAGCATGATCTCTGGCAAACTGTAATCGCGCAACTCGATGTTCTCTGGTGAGGCGTGAACCAGAAGCAGGAACCTTTGGCCTTATATTGTCTTCTCGAAGGCGGTTTCTAATCGTCTGTACACAAATTGCAACATTTCGAGCAGCTAAGAGATCATTTTTGAGCATTCGAACAGTACAGTGGCGTGTTCTTAAAGCTGTAAGTCGCATAAACCGATCATCCACAGCTGTGGTAACTCTCTTGCGACCCGGTCCCTCCCTTCTGGAAAAGTGTCCAGTATCTGTGTAACGCCAAACAACTCTTGATATGCCACTTTGTTGCATACCCAATACATTAGCCACGTACCGTTGCCTTCGCCCATTTTGAACCAGGCTACTGCCTTCACGGCTTCTTCTCTGCTCAAATGACGCATTATACGCTGACCATCATTCAAAGTGGACAAAAAATTACTAAATTAGTGCAAACGAATACAAACAAAACATTGTTAAGCAGACCCAAAGAATGAAAATAACGATAACTGCACGAATAAATAAATAAACCTAACCTAACCTCAATTACACAAACCTGTTTCCAATAGAACTAGTTTTGCTGACTGTTTAGCCGTCAATGACGTTTCGAGGGAACACCGCGCGGAGGCAGTCAGCTTCGTTCCCCTCCCCTTCAGTAAACCTTCATTAGGGGACGCCCTTAAAAAGGCGGCTTCTTCGAGTAATCGCTTAGTTGAAGTGTCCGTACTCGGCAACTATAGTGTCGACAAGGCAGTTGAAAAGAAAAACTATTTTATAACGTTTTTGAGCAACTTCTTTATTTGACCTTTGCGGACCTTGAACGTCATGCGGATGAAGAAGAGAAGAGTTAAGTCGAATGAAGTAGTCAGTGGCCCCCTAGCGATGGACCGCTAAGCCGAATGTCAGCCAAATACGTGATTATTTTAGCATTTGCTTGAATAGTTTCCGCAGGCTGCGTATATGTGATATCAGTTTCTTCTAAAATGATGGGTAGTTCGTGAATGTTAAATTCTGAAAACAATATCAAAATGTAATATTCAACGACAATTAATCTAATTATTATTATATCATTTTTACCAGTATTTTCTTCCCTTTGAGAAAAGGTATTTGTCGGTCTTATATATAAATCATAGGGGTTGATACGACTGTTTACCTCATCGTCTTAAGATGTTTCCTCGTACCTATTATTCGGAAACCTCAGGCGCTTTCCTTTTCCTTTAGTCTCATCAGCCGACGTGTACTCAGAGTCATCAGCAACGTTTTTTTTTTGGTTGTTTATACATAATGGTTTAACAAACTACTAGCGGTTATTTTAGTAACATTTTAATAGTAGTTTTACGGAATGAATGATCTTAATTTAATAAACACTAAAAAGTATTTTACTTTTCATAAATTATTCAATAAGTACCTAATAGATGTTTAAATAATATTTACGACAAAATAAGACTAAAGAGATTTCCTCTACATCCCAGTCTGCCTTTGACTCAGCCTTTCTTTGGATAACTGTCGAAATATTCTTCGTTCGCTTAGGCGGCCACCAGCATTTTTTATTGTCATCGCCGATAATCCATTTGGCCGCAACTTCTGAACAACTCCCATCTCTTGTACCTAAATTTAACAACAGCAAAATCCATTGTTGAAAGAAATTTAAAAACCGAATAGGATTAGGTACTAATTAAATTTGGAATGTAAAATTAAATAATTAAATAAAAGATAAATCAAGTTATTTATGTTATTTGGAATGTCAATATAAACTACAGTTTTAGTTACTTTCTAAACAAAAATGCGAGTTTCAGTAAAATCACTAAGGGCTAGCGCGCATGGGTGACTTTTGTCACTGTGTGACTGTTTTGTCACTCTTATTATGTCTGTAGAAATATATGGAGACGCACGCATGATACGGCGTGACAACTGGGTGACAAATTTGTTCTTGGGCCTGCGAACAAGCCCGTGACAAAACTGTCAACGCGCCCCTAGATTTTGATAGTTGCGCGCGCACAGAAGACAAAACAGTTACGCTGACGCCATTCCCCGTGCCCCGCTTGCCAATTACTTTTTGATTGCTCGCCGGTGATAAGCAACTATGGCGTCAAACTATGCAAAACTCGCCATTTATTGCTGAGTATACCGAATGTACATTCAACCATACGCCGTGCCCTCGTGTGTCGATAGTTATAAATCTTTTTCTTAGTATTAAACGATTTTCGTGCATACGGTCGTAGAATCTGCCTCGACAAGCCAAATGCTTCATCTCCCACTAAACAAAATGGCATACTTTTTCCATTTTCGTCATTAGGCAAAATGCAATCGTTTGGTATATTTAATTGGTTTTGCTCCAACCGTTTACCCATGTTGGAATTTTGAAATACACCGGAGTCGCTTGCTGCTCCATTCGCACCAACGTCTATGTATACAAATTTATAATCAGCATCTACCCACGCCAAAAGCACTATTGAAAAATACTTTTTGTAATTAAAACACTCTGATCCAGTGTTTTTCGGCTGAATCATTCTAATATGTTTGCCGTCTATGGTGCCCAAAATATTAGGAAAATGAGTCCGTTGGTAAAACTGCTTAGAAATAATCAGCCAATCTTCTTCACTTTTTTCTGGCATGTATAGTGGGTGCAAATTCCAGATTTCCGTACATGTGGACTTTACAATTTCTCGTACTGTAGAAGCACCCATTAAATATTCAAATGAAATGCTGTAAAAACTGGCGCCGGTCGCGAGATATCTAAAACAAAAAAACTTTCAATAATTATCATTAGGTATCACACACCTGCAGATTTATAAATCTGAGCAAACATACACATAAATATATAATATAACTACGCAATGACCTACCTATTAATAATTAAAATCTATAAATTCAATGATACTCGAAATATTATTATATTTAAGACACATATTTTCAGGTAAACTTGTACAAAAAAGATGGACAAATTTAAGAGCTTGTTTCTCAAGAGAGCTGCGTGAACAGAAATCTACAGTCTGGGCAGGCTGCTAAAAGGAGAAGAAAATACAAACATTTTGATCAACTATTATTTCTTCTCCCAAGTATGGAGACAAGGAAGACGACGGGAAATGCAGCATCTGTACAGGAAAATGATGGCGAAGAAGAAAGCGGAGATAACGATAAAGAAGTACCGCAACGAAGCGTACGTACCCGAAAAAAAAGTACAAATAAAGTGGCTTACGAAGAAAGGCTTCTAGATATTTTAGATAGAAAAAGAATTAACGAAGATTCATTGATTGAAGTTATAGGGAAAAGTAAAAATGAAAGTGATGAAGATAACAAGGAAAAACATTTCGCTCTGTCTTTGGTGCTATTACTAAAAGCAGTCCCAGATGAGAGTAAATTAGAGGTACAGATCAAGATTTTACAAAATTTTCAAGACGTCCAAAGACAAAATTCCCACAGGATGATGGAATCTTCATTCGTCTTTGAACAACCGGGTAAATTTGGGCAACGTCAGAATAATGATAGGTCAAGTACAGGGCAAAATTATTCTCCTATGCATATCCCACATTACCAGGTCAGACCAAAATATTCTATCTGTCTACCATCGATGAGTCCCCATAACCGGGGTTACACAGCTACAAGCCCCTATCCCCATTCATCTACATCATCATTGCCTGCCACAAGCCCTAAAAGTTACTATAATTTAAATTCTCCCGAAAACACATCCCAAGTATATGATATTTGCCAGAGTTAGAATATCAGTACAGAAAATTCATGAAAGTGTTTACGACTATAAAAGTATTTTACGATTTTGTTTTATTATAAATCATGTTAGAATATAAGTTAGAAACTTCTTTATTTGACCTTTGCGGACCTTGAACGTCATGCGGATGAAGAAGAGAAGAGTTGAGTCGAATGAAGTAGTCAGTAGCCCCCTAGCGATGGACCGCTAAGCCGAATGTCAGCCAAATACGTGATTATTTTAGCATGTCTCGACATAAAAACAATGATTGTTTCTATCTCTGTCAAACGCACACATGCATACCAAAACATCTGATTCGAGATAGTGCTAATTTATTAATTCTATTTTAACAGGATGATTTAAATTTCAAACATATATACAATGATCATGTTAATACTGATATATCGTTTGTAAAATTGAAAGATATGTGTATGAATTGTTGGCAACGAAATAAGCATGGAGTACTGGTCATTGATAAAGAAAATGATCTGAACAAGGGTCGTTATCGTTACGGATTTGATAAATGCATCATGATTACATTATAGTTCCCATTCTAAACCTAGGTGTGCTGTTGAAAACAATGTTAGCCAATAAGTATAAAGCATTTGTATTATTTTCATCCTGATTATTGTTCGTTTCAATTACATGCTGTAAATTATTATTATTAATTATTTGAAGTAAATGATCAGGATTGTTTTGTAATATTATTCCAGAGTAAAGCGGATTAAATCGTTTAAGGTAAAGAAGTGCGGCATAAACTTTATTGATGTCGACTATATCTTCCCAAATGATCTTATCTTTTGTTGGTCGTCCCCGTATTATTATTTATTTATTATTTTATTTATTTATTTGAGGATCAACGGGCTCAAACCCTTTTACAAAAGGATACAAAAGTGTATATTAATAACTGTACATATAAGGTGTTTAATACTAAGATAGTTGTTAAAAACGAGTTAGGAGTAGTTAAATACAGTTCTTTAATAATCTCTTAAAGGTAGATATTCTATGACAGTTTTTTAACGCTAAATCAGTGTTGTTCCATAATCTTTTTAATCTGTTGTTAACTGCATTGTAAATAACGTTATTACTAGATAAATTTTCTATAAGTGGATTCGGATCTCTTAAATTATATACAAGGTTTCTGAACTGAAAAATGTATATCAAATGCGGACTATTCATGTTACCAAACAGAACCCTTCTAACAAACAAAATGTCCTGGTAATTGTGAATGGATTTAACAGACGGTAATTTAAGATAAGATGAGATACCTGTGTAATCGTGATCCAGGTATGACACACGGTTAATAGACTATCGGTCACCGCATTGACTGTCTTTAGGTGGGGGCGAGTATGTCTGTGACGTCATTGCAGTAAAACTCAGATTGTCGGCAGCCTGTTATTAGATATTAACCGGGCTATTCGCATGCGAATTGTATTCTCAATTTTTCACATTATTATAGAATTTGTTGTATTTTTAATTTATATAATGCCTGGAAGTAGATGTGCAGTAGCTGTTTGCAAAAACAGTTATGACTTGACCAAGAATAGTGACAAAGCGGTTTCATACCACCGATTTCCAAAAAATACTAAATTAAAGGAAATCTGGATAAAAGCTTGCAGACGAAAAGATTGTTGGCATCCGGACACTAGTTATATATGTAGTAAACATTTTGCAGATGAGGACTTTGAACATAATTTAAAAAGTGAATTGATGAATGTAAAAGTAAAGCGAAGATTGAAAACACTAGGTAGGTAATAATAATTTATATGTATAGCTGTAGTACTCACAGTACTTTACTTTACTAGCAATTCCATCAACATTTTTAAAAAATGCTGAAATCAGTTGTGAAGAGAAACTGTTAACTGTAAGAAATACCAGAGCTGAAAGGCGACATCATAAGAAAATAGTAGAAGATTTATTATCTAAAGCAAATTGTACAGAAGAAGAAAGCAGTTTGTCAACTACAACAGCTACATCATATGAAGAAAAATATAAAAATTTAGTCGAAGAACACAAAAAACTGGAAAAAAGTATAATGACGTGATCGAACAAAACAAATTACAAAACAGTATAATCGAAAACTTGAATAAAAGGATAGATACTTTAACCAAACAAATTAGCGAAGAGTCCATAAAATCCTACAATTTAACCCGAATTTTGCAAAACACATTCAGTAAAACACAACTTGAAATTCTATCTGGGACGAAGAAAAAAGTTAAATGGAGTTCAGAAGATATAGCCAAAGCATTCAGTATTCGATATCTTAGTAAACGTTGTTATATTTATATTACAAATAAAATCAAATATCCTTTACCACATATATCAACTCTGGAAAGATGGGCTGCAAAATTTAATTTTCGTGAGGGTCATTTAACTGATGTTTTTCGTTTAATGCAAATTGCTGGAATGTCAATGAGTAATTTTGAAAAAATATGTATTATTCAATTCGACGAAATGAAAATAAATTCAACCTATGAATATGATAAAGTATCTGATCAAGTAATAGGGCCACATAATCAAATGCAGGTTATTATGGCCAGGGGCCTCTTTAGAAATTGGAAACAACCTGTTTTTGTGGATTTTGACAAAACCATTACACCAGAAATATTGAATAAAACAATTGCTGCACTCCATGAAATTTCATGTATTGTCGTGGCTTGCGTTTCTGATTGTGGGGGTGGAAACGTTGGCTTATGGTCTAAATTAAATATATCTGTTGAAAAGACATATTTTACGCATCCAATTACAGGAGAAAAGAGTTTCTTTTTTGCTGATGCACCACACCTCATCAAATTAATACGAAATTGGCTTATAGACCACGGATTCGAACTTTTGGATGGATCTTTAGTGAATAAAACACCACTACAGGAGCTACTGAAATTAACAAATACTGAAATTACAATCTGCCACAAATTAACGTCAAGACATTTAGAATGTGAGAGAACGGAGAGACAAAATGTCGGTTTGGCAACACAGCTGTTATCACATACAATAGCTATCGCACTTCAACATTATCAACCAGGAAGTAACAAACAATTAGCTATTGATACTGGGAAATTTATCGAAACTGTCAATAATTGGTTCGATATAATGAATTCTTACACGCCTTAGGAGACCTCAATTAGTAAAAAGCCATATGGTTGCGATTTA
Source organism: Agrilus mali (assembly GCA_029378335.1). Lineage (NCBI taxonomy): Eukaryota > Metazoa > Arthropoda > Insecta > Coleoptera > Buprestidae > Agrilus > Agrilus mali. The sequence goes on from CM055662.1 coordinate 12,682,930, forward strand.
GAAAACCAAAATAAATGCTTGCAAAATATGTACGATTTAATCTCTACAATGAAATGTAGAGGTCGAAATGCCCTACAAATATTTCAGAAAGGCATTTTAATATTGTGACGTGTTCGGTCACAGAAAACACAATTAACAAAACAAAACAACGAATTTATTTAATTACTAAAATTAATTTGACTACACTACAGTTATGAACAAGTCCGCACAATTTATTTCACTAAAAGTCTCTTTTAATCGCCGTTCCGGTAGACACATATAAGGCACAATAGCTCTTCGTGATGGTACTCGTACTGCTAACATCTGCCCAGGTAGGTCGTGCTGTTCCTGCCTTTTTCCACCGCAGTATCGGTTTAATGTCTACGTCGTTAGCTTGGTCTTTCGCCATATTTTCGTTCTGCCAGTGCTCTTCAGGTTCCACCATCGTCTGACAGATCCTTGCCAAGTTGACTGGTTCCTTATTTTCGGCGGTCATGCAATGTTTGCAGTTCTTCGAGCATGGTCTTCGCGAGAGGGCATCAGCGTTACCATGTTGTTTTCCAGCACGATGCTCGATGCTGAAGTCGTATACTTGTAGCCGCTGTTGATCCGCACGGCGTTCCTCGGCCGGGTAGTTTCGCTCTAAATGTCGGTGCTTTCCACTTTCCCAGTACCTTGGTCTTCCTTTGTTTTGTCCACAGTCTCGGGAAAAATGACCGACCTTCCCACATTGCCAAAATCTGGCTGATTCTCTTCTGTCATCGATTGTAGTTCTTTTCACAGTTTCGACGCATTCGTTGCGTTTAGGGCAGTCTAGCTGTAAATGTCCGCGCTTTCCACATTCCCAGCACCTTGGTCTTCCTTTGTTTTGGCCACAGTCTCGGGAAAAGTGACCGACCTTCCCGCATTCCCAACATTTGGCCGATTCTCTCTTGTCGTTGATGGTAGTCCTCTTGACAATTTCGACGCATTCTTTGATCAGTCTTGTGACTTCATCTTTGTATTCGTCGTGTTCAACAGCTGTTTGGCGTACACGCACGTGGCCCTTGGAAGCTTGTTTTGCAGCTTCGAATTCTAAGGCGTGCGCCACTGCGTCACTCGCAGTCTTATGGCGGGCCAAACGGAGAACTTGCTGTAAGTCGCTGCCTCGAACTGTCGTTTGTATACAGACCAGCAAACTTTTCCGTCGAAAGTCGGTGGTTTAATTCTGATCGTCCACGCAGTGTCTTCGGACTTTACTTCACTGGCCGGTTTTGTGTTCTCGAACCTCTGCCTCATCTTCTCTACTTCCTTTTGTACTTCTTCTTTCAACTGATCTCTTAGTTTCTCTTGTGTCGTCTCCAATTCTTGTCGTACTTCCTTTAATTCTTCTTGCACTTCTACTCTGACTTCCTTTAACTCTTCTTGCACTTCGGTTCTGACTTCCTTCAACTGTTCTTTCAATCCTTCCTGTTCAATTTTTATTGCTCTCATATCTTCGATCAATTTTTCTTGACCTGCCTTAATTTCTACTTGGCCCGCCTTCATTTCTTCTTGTGCTAATTTCATTTCTTCCTGGCCACATTCCATTCTTTCTTGTCCAGTTTCCATTTTGTTCTTCAATTCTTCCTGTCCACATTCCATTTTTTCCTTCATTTCTTCCTGGCCTGCCTTCATTGCCTTCATCATTTCCATTAAAGCCTTTATTTGTTCTTCCATTATTGCTGATTGTTTTCTTGTTACTGGCATAAGGCTTCAAAATTCTTCTTCTCTCCGGACCTCTTCTACTATCTGTCGCACTAACTTTCTTCGGGAATCTTCAATTCCCTTACTATCGCACTCCTGACACCAAATGTGACGTGTTCGGTTACAGGAAACACAATTAACAAAACAAAACAACGAATTTATTTAATTACTAAAATTAATTTGACTACACTACAGTTATGAACAAGTCCGCACAGTTTATTTCACTAAAAGTCTCTTTTAATCGCCGTTCCGGTAGACACTATCTATCGCTCTCTATGAACACTATCGCCACTATGGTTCGCCTGTATCGCCTATCGATCGCTTCGCTTCTAAACATCAGCTGTCCACTGTCAACTAACTCGGTGTGAGTGTCTCTTTTTTTTCCAGCCTTTTTCTAGGGTATTCTACAGCCGTCTAGTAATCCAATTGTTTTCCCATTGATTTTTGCTGGTGTTTTCTAGATGTTGCAGGGAAAGCCGGGAATATTCCTTATGTATTCAGGGAAGATGTTCGTTAATTATGCTCACACCAACTTAATTGGCAAGTACTCGTAACAATATCAATAAAATCAGTTATTTCCTTATTTCAGGAATGAAAAGAGAAACACGACATTTTTTACATTGTAACACATAGGTTAAATCAGGACAGTTTAGAAAGCTTCTTTTCTCAAATACGAAGTCGAGATGGTCTTCATGACCATCCCACCCCCCTAAATGCCATTTATAGAATCCATTTAATTATTTTAGGCAAAAACCCCGGAGTTGTACAGCAAAGATTAAATATTAGTAGATATAAAAGAAAACGACGGGGAAGAATATATTGCTGCAAATGTAATTTCGAGATGCGACGTCAAAATTACATTTCCCGTAGAAGCAAATGAATCCGATCTATCTGCTGATAGTAGCATATCGTCCACTTCTACGTCGTTATCGAATACAGGCGATATGAATGAGCAAGATGGTTTTGAATATTTATGTGGATGGTTAGCTAGAAAATTTAAACATAAATATCCAAATATGGGATGTTACACGCGAGATGAGACAATTACCGAACAATCTACATCAGTAAGTTGGTTACAGCATCTATCCTTTGGTGGATTAACTAAACCATCAGAGGAATGGCTGACGAATGCAAAACTTTTAGAAAACTATTTTAAAAAGTTTCATAGGGACTATATTATAAAGAAAAGGATGTAGTTAAAAGATTAGCCAACATACTTAAACGAAGATGTGTTCTACCGGAGGAGGTAATAAAAGCTTTTGTTTTACAAAGGACTTATATTCGTTTGAAACATCTAAATTTAGTGCGTGAATTTACACAAAAGCGAAAATATTCGGGTAAAGACAAGAAAGTAACTAAAAAAATGAGGAAGATTGTTTCTTAATAGCATACGTATGTTTAAATCTCTCGTGAAGTTTTTAAATTTGTTGTAAAATATCCTTCTATCTTCTATTCTTCTATTGAAAATAAATACAGACATTATGTTGCTTGAAATGGGGTGTATTGAAGATTTCTAATTGTTTAGAAAAAGATTATAACAAGAAAGCAGACAATTCGTCTCATAAGTATTTCTTACTTAATTTCCATATTTTTACCTATTCGTTTTTAGAATGTAGGTATTTCTCTGTGCTTGTATATCTACAGATTTTATTTATAATTATTTCATAGTCCTATATATATGCGTATATTATCTTTTCTGTTCTGAAATGTTTGTTTTTATATACTCCGGTATTATTTCGTTTATATAGGTACAAACGGCAAAAGCTACTGTAAGATACAGAATTTTGTTTTTTAAAATAATTGTAAAATTAATTGCATAAAATATGTATGTATTTACCTTATATTTTTTCTCATTTTATTCTTCAATTAGGAACAGCACTCCTTTAAAGTTATCGCATACATAAGTTTTATTTACATTGCTATCGATATTTTGTTCAACTTGAAAACGTATTTTAAATAATTTTTATTTAAATACACCTAAAAACTGCTGTTTTTCTTTAAGAGAGATTAATTAAATCTCTAGCGATTCCTCTATGCTCTAGCTTACTGCAATGACGTCACGCTTTGCTTTCTGCCGCTCAAGGTTGTTGAATGCGGCGACCGTTTATAGTCTATTAACCGTGGGTATGACATAGGTCTACCCATTTTATAAGCAATGTATCTAAAAAACTTATGTTGAACTACCTCTAATTTTTTCAAGTCTGTTTGGTAATAAGGAGTCCAAATCTGAGAACAGAAATTCAGTTTAGATAAGACAAGTGTTTTATAAAGATTTATAATCGATTCAATATTAGAGAAATCTTTAGTTGACCTTATAATAAAACCCAGGGCATTATATGCTTTAGACACAGTATTCTTTAAATGAATCTTAAATTGAAACGAACTTTCAAATATAACACCAAGGTCACTACATGATGTAACTCCTTCCAGTGGCTCATTGTCAATAAGATAATCAAGTTTGAACATAGTACTAGGTTTACCAAAGCTTATGATTTTACACTTGTTGACATTAAGGCACAATTTGTTGATTTTTGACCAAGCTACAATAGCATCAAGATCTCTCTGTAAGATTGATGCATCTAAAGGCAATTTGATAATCGAAAATAACTTGACATCATCAGCGTAAATTAGTATTTTTACATGTAAACTATCCGCAATATCATTAATAAATAGAACAAATAGAAGTGGACCCAAGTGAGACCCTTGAGGCACACCAGAAGTGACCGTTATTGGTCTAGACTCACAACCTTTAATCTTAATCACTTGAGATCTATAAATCAAGTAGGATTTGATCCTTGATCCAACTTAATAGCTTTCCCCCAATACCTAGAGTAGCTAATTATATAATAAGATACTATGATTTACAGAGTCGAAAGCCTTGGAAAAGTCCTTGCAGGTTGATCAACCTGCAAGGACTTAGCCAGGGCTTCAGATATATATTCGCTGTATAGTACTAAATTAGTTACCGAGACCTATTTTTCACAAAACCTTGCTGTACATTAATTATCACATCCAAAAAATGTGCATTAAGCTTATCTATGATAAACGACTCAAAAACCTTAGCAACACTACACATTATTGAAATTGGTGGGTAGTTCTGTACATCATGTTTATTCCCACTTTTGAACACTGGTGTAACATAAGATCTTTTCCAAGTATCTGGTACTATACCCTGTTCAAGTGATTGGTTAAATAAGAGTTGTAGTGGGCGTAAGATACTTCTATCACACTGCTTTAGGGAAATAGATGGAATTTGATCTGGACCAATTGAAGGTTTTACCTTCATCTTACTAAGAGCAGAAGTAATATCAGCATCGCTAATTTCACTCAGATCAAAACATCTATTATTAGAAATCTGATTAACTATACTCCCTACATTTTGGTTAGCAACATGATATACAGATTCAAAATGGTTAAAAAAGAGATCACGTACATCTTTTACATTGTTTGCTATATCATCCTTAAGAAACATTATTAGGAATACTGTTGTCTTTCTTTAAATTATTTACATAATTCCAAAAGTGTTTAACATTTTTACAAGTTTTACTTTCTACCTTAGAAATGTAATCCTGATAACACGTTCTTGACAAACGAATACACTTTGCTCTTAACCTTTTAAACTCAATATAGTCTTCCAGGGAGTCTGACTGCAACCATATTTTGTGAATTTTCTTTTTGTTAATTATATTACTAATCAGCTCCTTAGAATACCATACTGTGTAAGGACAAGCAACTCTGTAAGGAACATGTAATTTAACAATATCGTGTAAGTATTTATAAAATTTATCAAGATTTGATCCAACATCATTGCAGTTAAAAAATTTAATCCAATTAATATTATTTAACTTATCATTTATTGCTACATAGTCCGCTCTATCATAATCAAAATACGCATTAGTATCACAAATTGAAACGCTAACATCAGCGCGCAACTTGAAAGAGGAGGCAACATGATGTTCTTCTACAAGAACTAAAGAGTCAATTGCATTAAGGTGACTAACGTTGTGTCTTGGAGAGATGTGAAAACAAGATCCAAAGTATATCTTTTCCCAGAGTGAGTTGGATAGTATTGATTGAAATATATTATGATTATATACATCTATATTTATATATATACATCTCTTAATAACCTACTATATCTATACATACATATTATATTTACATTATATTAATCATTTTATATTATATTAACACTTAATTAATTATTTTTTCTCTTCTCCTCCCGTTGGTACCGCTGGTTTCCCAATCGGAATCATTCCTTTCCCTCTTTCTCAAAATTGTGTTCCCGGAATCCGGCTCGTTCTCCTATTATTTGGTCTACAACATTAAAATATAAACATAGTGGGATTAAAATCGTTTTTATTAGAAGTGAGTTATGAAAATATGACTGATATAATACCTTTTATATTTTGCACTATTTTTAATTGCGAAATGCAAAATTTATCTTTTCGACCACCCCATGTGTGGTTCTTGGCAAATTCGTTTGTGAATACTTTAGATAGAGCATTCCTAACATTGTTTTCAGGTGTATTCCCCCCAATCCTATCGATATAAGTGACCTGAAAAGTAGGTAGTAAGATTAAAGATAAATAGGTACCTACACTAAATGAACAAGTCAAAAAATGAAATTATTAATATGACACTGTCAAGATTATACGCATATGTACTTACAAATTCACTCATAACTGTTGCATTCTGTAACTGTATCTCAAACGTATCTCAGACGCATCGACATCCTCCTTTGTGTTTAAGGGCAACATTTTTTTAATGTTTTCCACGCTGCCCATTAACTTCGGCGATGGCCCCATTCTGTCGACTCTCTCTGCCAGGTCATTAACTTTTAATTTGATTCGTTTAACCAGTCTATGAATAGAATTAAGTTGATCTGTATATAAAAAAAAACAAAAAGTATATTATGGCACATAAAAAGTTATTACTTTAATAATATATTGTGTGTCCTTCAGAAATAGAAATACGTTTTATGGAACCAACATCCATTTGCCGTTTATCAAAATATTTCTTTTTTACCTAATATTTCCTGTAAATTAATTATTTCTGGCTGATTTTCTTGAATAGTTTCCGCAGGCTGCGTATATGTGATATCAGTTTCTTCTAAAATGATGGGTAGTTCGTGAATGTTAAATTCTGAAAACAATATCAAAATGTAATATTCAACGACAATTAATCTAATTATTATTATATCATTTTATTTTTACCAGTATTTTCTTCCATTTGAGAAAAGGTATTTGTCGGTCTTATATATAAATCATAGGGGTTGATACGACTGTTTACCTCATCGTCTGAAGACGTTTCCTCGTACCTATTATTCGGAAACCTCAGGCGCTTTCCTTTTCCTTTAGTCTCATCAGCCGACGTGTACTCAGAGTCATCAGCAACGTGCCTCGCCCTTTCATATGTTCCTGTAAATAACTTTTTTTTTTTGTTGTTTATACATAATGGTTTAACAAACTACTAGCGGTTATTTTAGTAACATTTTAATAGTAGTTTTACGGAATGAATGCACTTAATTTAATAAGCACTAAAAAGTATTTTACTTTTCATAAATTATTCAATAAGTAATAGATGTTTCAATAATATTTACGACAAAATATGACTGAAGAGATTTCCTCTACATCCCAGTCTGCCTTTGGCTCAGCCTTTCTTTGGATAACTGTCGAAATATTCTTTGTTCGCTTAGGCGGCCACCAGCATTTTTTATTGTCATCGCCGATAATCCATTTGGCCGCAACTTCTGAACAACTTCCATCTCTTGTAAATTTAACAACAGCAAAATCCATTGTTGAAAGAAATTTAAAAACCGAATAGGATTAGGTACTAATTAAATTTGAAATGTAAAATTAAATAATTAAATAAAAGATAAATCAAGTTATTTATGTCATTTGGAATGTCAATATAAATTAGTTTTAGTTACTTTCTGAACAAAAATGCGAGTTTCAGTAAAATCACTAAAAGTCTGTTTTTATACACAACTGCAGTCGCCTGTTCTCCTCCTATGTGTCACAGATGCCCGTCTGGTCTGAACAGTATGGGCCCTAGTAATTAAAATACCCGATAAACATCAGGGCAACTTCAACTTAAGTTTGAGAGTCGGCTATATGTATATCATATGCATAAGATGAATAAATAATTTTATGTACATTTTTTTAAATTGTAGAATCGCTTGGCACTTGGTGAAACATTAAAAAAAAAATAAAGTAAAAGATTAAAACACTTGGCAAGTTTCACAATGTTAATTTATTTCTCTGACGATCGTTTCGGTGTTTAGACCCTTTTCCAAAGAGTATACAAAAGTGTACTAAATATTATAATATAAATACTATTGTATCCTATATTTGTCTACCTGAATGTTTACGTTTAATAAGGGTGATACATCGAAATCTAGTTATTCATTAACAATGGGAAGTCCTAAATGATTTGCTTTGTTTATTTCATAAATTTCCAACATATTTAAACGTTTGCCTTTATTACATTGATGTAACAATTTAATATTTTCTATATGTGAGGAATACTTAAAATCTAGACAGTGTTGGACTATGCCCGTACATTACTTGGTGGTAGACTTGATGGACGGAACTTTTTTTCAAAATTGTCATCTGATTTTTTAGACTGATAAGTACTTGAAAACAAATGGAACCGAACTTAACGTTCCAAGAATCACGAACTCCGTAAATATGACAAATAAACTTTTCTAAAATCCTAAATGTTTCATCCATCAAATCTTCATCATCTGTTGTAATATTTTGACAGGCTAACTGATACTGTTTTTATTGTTCTAACAGTTTAAATGGTCGTAGTTTACCTTTCCGGAAAAAAGCTGGGGTGTAATCACATCCTGTGAGTGCATGAAAGCACGGTAGAGCTTTTAATAAAGAATTTCCTAGAATTTTGTATATTTCATTGACGTTTATAATTCGTCCGTGATTCCCAACACCCAAATTCATCCAGAGTTTTAGTGATGCATTCAAATGATCCATGTTACCAAGAAGTATTATTAGAATATCTGTATCTGAGCCGCGTACCAAAACTTCAGCATCGACATCTATTTGGACATTATTATTCGAGAATCGGCTTCTTCATGTTCTTCGCAAGACAAAGAGTCTTCAACAGTTTTAATAACTTTATTACTTTCAACCCGATATGAATAGCACTTGTTGAAGTTCACATAAATTATTTTATTTCCAATGATAGGAGCCATTTCATCACCCGCCCAATGGTCAATAAAAAAATTAACAAGAGCTTCTTTAAAATATATATTTTTTAGCTCAGCTACAAAATTATGTGGACGAATTTGATTGGGACCGATTGTAACTTCGCTGATCAATTCATCCCGCCGTGAACGCTCAAAATCTTTGATTGATGGTGTAAAATATTGATCGATGACAATATCGACACGATTGGATTTAAATCGTAGTATCATACTGAGGAATTTTTTAGATAAACCATCGAAGGTTACAGGTACTTCTTTCATTAGGTGTCATTAAGAAACTATCTAAAATAGCTACATTAAAACACGAAGGTGGCTTATCGACGCCATCACCGATTTTCTTCTCAATCAATTAACTAATTGAGATTTATCAGTTTTGCAAATACTGCCATCTGCGTGGCACATCGATGTTGGCCATGGTGTCAGTGGAAATGTTAATACTTTCTCAATATCAACTTTATGAGTTAAGGATATTGCCAACATTCTCCCAAATAAATCCCTTTCAATCCTCAGTTCGACAACTATTCTCAAGGGTTAATTTTTTTTTTTAGGAGCCTCAGCGAAGTTAAGAATTTTTTTTTTTATAGGTTTATCAAATCTAGATCCATCTTAAGCACATTCAATAATGAACATCTTTCTTAACTCATCACCATTTTCTTCGATGTTCAGTAGGAAGTCAGCTATATCTTCGGACACTGACTTCCCAGTAGCTATAGGTATTATATAGATTATCGTTGTTTAAGTCTGGATCGAACGGATTACAATTCTTTTCAAAAATGTCAATAAAAGCGGCAAGTTGTTTTTCAAAAATTTTAATCCGATTAGGTTGTAAATCTGCTGTAACGTCTTGCATGTATCTTAATCCACAAACATCGAGAACATGAGAAATCAAAGCAGCCCTTATACTGTGGCTTTTTGTCCAGCGTTGACGTGCAGCTATTGAATTTGTAAAATGTGCAATACCACTGAGCCTGTTAGCTGCATCGGCATTTATAGTCTGTTCTAGCGTAAGATCTACTAGTATGCGTGAAAAAGGTTTGTCTGTTCTTTTAATTCCGAAACATCCAGATTTTAAGTCCTCTTCAAGTCCTGGATGTGTTTCGTTAACATTTTTCAAATTATCGTAGTATTTAACACACCATCGAGCGTAGTTTGGCTGATTAACTATAAAAAATAAATTTGTGATTTTTGGAATAATATGTTTGAATACTTCAAAATCACCCATGCGTATACTCCTTGATAAAATGATGTAGTAATTAACTAGTTGGATATAAATCATATAAAACTGAGCAGTTTTACCATGATTACCTTGTCTTGTTTTATCTACGAATTTTTGATACGAAGAGAGCAGTCGGGACAATTCTTCATTCGGTAATAATTCAGCAGTCGTAGTTGAATGAGAAACTTCAAGATCTTGATATTGTAAAAGGTCATCATAAATTTGTTCTTTTAAAAAATCGTGTTGGAGTTGTTTTGTTTTCAAGTATTAGTCAAAATGCAAAATTTGCAAACCGACAGCCATCAATGGATGTAGGCGTTTACAACGATTGAAATGTTTACCTTCAATGATGTCGTTCACCGAGCCTGATGCTATAATCTTACTTTCAACCATCATATGTGATAATCCACACTCATTATCGCTTTAAAAAATGCCATCATCAAATGAAACGATCCAAGATGTATGAAAAGATTGTCGAATTTTGGAGCTTCTGTTGCCTGAATCTTAAGAGCTATTTTAGCAATGGCCAAATCATATGTTACTTGCACATATTTTTGGTCACATTCCACGCCAACTTTTTGAGCCTGTGTCATAGTCAACTTCACTACTGATGTCTCTGTTGGTGACGAGTTGATTGGAGTAAGATAGGATACATTTTGTTTTGGAGTATTGTCCTTTATAATTTTACTATTAAATCCTTTCCACATTGGAGTATTGGGCACATGGAAAAATAGTGAAATCATATGTAATAAATTAATAGTTTGTACTAAAGACAAAGAACTTGGGATATATTGCTCGATGTTCTCAACAGGTGTTAATCGTTCTAACATTTGCAAGCGTGCTGAAATCGGAACAAGTTCAGGAACAATGGCTTCAAAGGTTCGTCTTCTTTTCCTTGGTGGTGATAAAACATTGGACTGATCACTTCCAAAATGCATATCATTTTCATTAAGAGCATCATTATCAATATTTTGATATATTATACCTACGGTGTCATGCAAAGTTTCTTTTCCATTAAGAGTATCAACGTATCTATCAAAGTTATCGAAAGCTACACCTGTGCATAGCGATGATCTCCGAATAATATCTGGTGGACAAATTGCTGAGCGATTTACAGATGAATAAGTTGCTTCAGTTTCCAGTTCTTCCAGGGTAGTATAGTTACAACAATGTCCAAGACGATTAAGTATGTTAATGATTTTTCTACTACTTGTAATACTTTTAACAGTCATACCAAGAGTTATGTGTTCTGATGGTTTAATGGTACCATTAGTCACACAAAAAACAGTATCAGAGGCGATTGAGTTGCTTAATCGATTACAGTTTACACCATTTCTGCGTCTAATATCTTTGTCTCCAATCAATACTTTAAAAAATCGATCCAATTTTTCAGGAATGCAACATTCACCGTTGATTAAGTCACTCGGCTTGATTTTTGATGATAATTTTGATTTGTCCATTTTTAAAATGGTGTTTCGCAAGACTAATGCTAATTTATCAATAACCTCATTTTCCTCCAGTCTCCTCAAATCATTATCTTCCAATAAACTGCAATCTTTATGCATGATAACTTTTTTTTATTTTTTGAAACAATTTTGATTGATTTTTTAAATTCTTTCAATATTTTGTTTTCAAGATAATTATTTGTCATTAAATTTACTTCTGACTGAGACTGAAGTTTTAATTCATCATTATATTCATAACAAAGATGAGATAATAGTAAACAATTTTTATTGTTTATAACTTCCTCTTCTATCAATGAAACAATGTGATTGAAAATGGTCTGGTGGATACTTCGATTGTCATGCCAGGAAGTTTGTGGATTATCAGCAATAACTTTATTATAATCATTTAAATATCCCAATTCACATGAATGATGATAATAAATTAATTCACTTGTTGACCGTAAATGTTCTATTTTATATAACAGTTCTTGATTATTTAATTTTGTCATCCACTCGGCTATTTTTTGATATATTTTTGCATCAATTGAGGAGTGTAAGCTTTGTTGTTTACCTTTTGATTGCTTGCGATCTTTTCCACAAAAAAAACAAACTCGTGAGACATTTGAATTAGTTTCAATATTTACCCCACTATCAGGTTGAATTGTTGTATTAGAAGTGTCAATATCTTGAATATTCACTTCTGTATGTGAATTTTGAGACGTTTCATCAGACAGAGTTGTTTGAACACTTACTCCAGTATTTGATGTCGAAGCTGAACTGGATGTGCTGGGAAGATCTACTGTCGACGAGAAATTAATTTCAGATAAATTACGATATTTCGTCATAAGAGCTGTAAAACTGCTGTAACAATTTCTGTGATATCCATCAGTGTCATTAATTTGCTCCGGTAACTGAACACTATTATATTTTAGTTTAAAATTTACCCGTATTTGTAAAACTTCTTTACACTTTTTTAATTTATTTTCTACAAAAGTTATTACTTTTCCAGTATTATATTTACAAAAAACACATTTTATTAATTTTTCATTAGCCATTGTAACACAATTTTGTTAGAAACTTTACAAATAACAATAACGAATACTGCCATGCGACTAAACTGACGCCATCTTGACTACAAGCAGCTGTTGTCGTCTATCTCACTTGCGTAGCTAATACGTGATTGTCTGCACTCTTCCAACATGCTCAATCACTTTACACTTTATATCGGTCTGGCAAAAGGTTTAACAACCGATTTATTATCTGGCAAATTAATTCTGAGCTTTTAGATACTTAAATAACATGCTGTAAAAATTTTAACTATACTAAAATATTTTGAAAAAAAAAAATTTTTTTAATTCAAAATTGTCGTTTGGCACCGTTTAAACAACAACAAAAATATCTGGCAATAATAAATTTTTGTTGAGAATAGTTTAATAAAAAAAATTAAAAAAAAAAAAACTTCTTAAAATGATTTGAAATTATAATATTTTACCTGTATAGGTACGATGCGCACTGATGAACGCAACCGCTACTGCCAGCCAGGTAGCCCGTATGATGTCCGGGGAGTGAGAGAGATGGCATATCTAAAAACTGACCTACCTGAATTTCTTGTTTTTTTGACGTTGCTAGCTCTCGTACTACAAGGCCATGTACTCTGCTTCCGTAGTAGATTGTGCTACCACACTTTGCTTCTGACTGCACCAGGTCACTGGACCATCTGATAACTTGAAAATATATCCGCTGGTTGACTTTCTACTTTCCACACAACCGGCGAAATCCGCGTCAGTAAAACCGATCAATTTAAATTCATCCATTTTGCGATAAACTATCGAGAAATCAACAGCCCCTTTCAAGTATCTTAATATTCTTTTAATTGCCCAAACATGTTTTTCAGTCCAATTATTTAAATAACGACTTACTTGATTCACCGCGTAAGTGATATCCGGACGACTAACTGATGATAAAAATGTTAAACATCCAACAGCCTGCCGAAACGGAAAATTAGAATCACATTTGTTGTCTTCATTGATGTTTTGCAAATTAGCATTTGGATCAAAAGGAGTCTTTACCGGTTTTGCGTCGATCATGTTGAACTTTTCGAGCACTTTTCGAACATACGACGCTTGATGAACACTTATTGTCTCTTCGCGAACATCACGCACTATCTGTAACCCAACAAATTCTTCTGCGTTGTCATGGGTAATCTTGAAATCAGATTCCAAACTTGTTAGAAGATCGTTGATTGCCATTTTTGATGATGATAAGACAAGACCGTCATCAACGTATAATGCCAGATAAATCGGTGCGCTATTCATTTTTCCAACAAACACACAATGATCGCTTTCTAATTGTTTAAAGTTGTATTTGTTCAGGAATTCTACAAATGTTGTATTCCAGCATCTTGAGGCTTGCTTCAGACCATAAAGA